>JAOVVB010000046.1:5132017-5165249 GCA_028570985.1 Heterobranchus longifilis
TGACTGTCATTTGCATTGACTAATTATGAAAATCAGAGAAAGATATCATTTGCGTAATAATTTGGAACGTAGTGTATTGGGTGATAAGTATTAAATTTAATATGATAAGAATGGACTAGGCCCTTTAGACTGTTAGGTTTAAAATGAACGGCTTGACATGTCTTCCGTGCTCTGATACGCTTACCCGCCTGCTCAGATATCCATGCCAGCTGGAAGACACACCAAACACGCACATGCGACGGTGGTATCTGATGTTTACTCTGGTTTATTAACAGCATAGACAGAGTATTTAAGTCTTGAATCAAATGCCTTGTGTCACGTACATCTGTTACATTAAAGTACAAAATAATTAACATGTTCTGGGGAGAAGTTGCATGAATATTCATCTGGATGTATGATACAGTATACTGTAGATATTATAGGTAAGAAAGTATCGTCATATAAGGTATGGGGACGTAGTTAATGGATCAAAATGGAAGGGGAACCTGGAAATTTCACACCAAAATGTGGAACGGCAAAATCCATTTCTTTACACAACAGTGTTTTTCGAAGATTTTCCTATAACAGCACAACAGGAAGTGCTTCACTCCATTATTAAAGCTGTAATTGTTAACACAGTTAAGGCTTTTACGGAAAAAACATAATTTAAAGCATATTACACTGAAAGTGCCGTGGTTAAGTCTGATCATTTAAGGATTTATCCCCAAATATTTTAAGCTTTAACCTGAATATTTTTACCTTGATGTTAAAGTGGAACTTTACACACATTCAGCATCCGAGAGGAGGGGAGAGGAAGGAGGAGTAATCAAGTGCTGCACTAAAAGATTAAGATAAGCTCCGGTTATAAAGACCTATCTAGCTTTCTGTGTTACTTATATATATGTAAATATAATTGCAAGCAACAATGAGCGGGCCCAAGCACCTGTGCCACCGCCACCCGGGTGCACCGCGCAACCTGTGTGCCTTTTGAGCACAATAAGACCTCTAAACCTCTAAAAAGCCCCGGAGGCTGATGTCACTGAATGAGTAGTATGTGTAGTGTGTGTGTGTGTGTGTGTGTGTGTAGTGCATGTGTGTGTGTGTGTGTGTGTGTGTGTTTGTGTAGGATGTGTAGTGTGCATAGGATGTGTGTGTAGGACATGTGTGTAGGATGTGTATTGTGTGTGTGTTTGCGTGGGATGTGTTGTGTGTGCAGGATGTGTTGTGTTGTGTGTGTGTGTGTGTGTGTGTGTGTGTGTGTGTGGTTGTGTGCACATGCGTAGGATGTGTTGTGTGTGTAGGATGTTTAGTGTGTATTTATTAACAGTGCTGATGTCATAAATGTGCGTTTTGGAAATTACCTGTTGAGTTGAGCTCATGACATGCACAGTGATAATTGTTCAGCTTAATGAGATCTAGAAGTGTACAGAGTTTGACATGTACTGTATATGTGTAAGTGTGTATGAGCTATATCTCCTGTGACTCGCAGCTGTCTTAATGGCAGCAGATTCCAACCTGTGTGCAGATTTTCATGTGTTTTGGAGCATGTTAAGACCCCAAAACAATCCCTAAACAAAAAAATCCTTAGAAGAACAAGGGGGCCCTCACACATTTATGACATCAGCACTATGATAACAGCATTATCAGAGCGATGGCAATGACGTCATAGTGCTTGGGCCTGAAATATTAGGGGAAAATGACTGGCTAGTCAGGTTAGTGTTCTGTCGCTCTTTCAGTTAAAATAGGATTCGTGAAATAAATAAGCATCATAAGAAACAGTATCCAAAGCACATGGACTAATTCTGACAATAAAGGAACAAAAACTGCAGTAACAGTAGATTTAGGAACATTAAAAATGGATTAAAAGGGAAAAAAAGTCTGTGCAGAAACAGAAACGAGAAAGGACAGATTCGTGCTCATGTTGCAGTGAATAAACTGTGCCAGGTTGGTATAAGCAGGGATAGTGCAATCTCTCTCTCTCTCTCTAATACAGTAGTGGACAAAAGTATTAAGACACCATATGCCATATATTTTAGTTGTCGCTATGCCCATAAAAAGGTGATGTCACTAATTAGTTCGAGCCGATCTGGCTGAAGAGTTGAGCTAATTAGTATCAGCTGCTTTAGTTAATGGATGGAACAAATGTGTGGCAGGACTTATACTTTCTGAAGCCAGAGTGTTCACTTCTGCATGAAAAATGGCTAAAACTTTGGAATTCTCCACTGAATTGTGAATTTCTGTGGCATAGTTCTGTACATGAATTTCAGGAAGCAATCAAGGAGATATGGATTGAGCGAGTGACCAGTGACAGAGCGACCAGTGATTACCACTGTATTTATTTCCAGTTTTAACAACCATGGTAGGATCTCTGGTCAACATTCCCAAACAGGTTTACATAGTACGGGCAATTTGAGAACGCCAATTAGCCTAGTCTGCATGCATTTGGACTGTGAGAGGAAATCAGAGCACCCCGAGGAAACCCACCAAGCACCGGAGAACATGCAAACTCAATGCACACAGACACCAAGACAGGGAATCAAACCCGGACCCTGGAGGTGCAAGGCGACAGTGCTAACCACTATGACACTCTCCTGACAAAGATAAATATAACCTCCTCAATCTACTAATGCTGAACTTCCTAAAAATGGAAGAAAATCCTTTTAATAACTAGAAACACCCCTGTGAACTGATATGAAGCATCTCTTCAAAAACAGCATGCCATGCTAGATAGAAACTCTGAAGTGTACAAAATGTCAATACAAAAGACTGATCATATTTTGCACATGTTGGAAAATAATTATTGCTAAACTTTTAACCAGACTAAAATAAAATAAGGAGTGGTTTTGATCTTGACCTCATCCTCAATCTTCATTCAGGCCCCCCGTGGTGGTTGCTGTCAGCCGTCGTCTCTCCATCACAGCAAAATGAGGACTTTCTGGAATTACACACTGTCAGTTTGACTCGACCTGATCTGACAGCTCACACCAGAGGCTTCTATTACTGTCTTTATCTTATAATAATGGACCCAGATGGAATGATGACTTTAGCCATGGGCGTGTTTTTTACTTTCATTTGCGTCACGATGGCTATATTTGCTCGCTTTGCTCATTAACACGCTCACTTATTTATGCTTCTAACCACCAGTGGAGATTTGAGACCTGGCCTTCCTCACGAGGCCGCCTGTCACATCTACATATTTTTTAATTGCACATAACTCAAGTCCTCAACCGTCAACTCCAATCAGAGAGAGACGCCTGAGTGTTTTCTGGCATCTGTCAGCTTCAGAGCTCAAATTAAATTCTTTGGATGTGCACCCTCTGAATTGTCTCACTTAGCTTCTCCTGGTGGGCTTTACACAACTTTAAGCAGCAGTCACAAATACATATACGAACAGCAACTAACACAGTAGGAACAAAGATTTCAAGCATTTGCTACGGTCTTCTTAAGACGGCCTTATAAGAATCCAGCCGTAAATTCGTGGACAGGTTGATGGTCTTATCCAAGATTTTCTACGAACGCGACATGAAATCCACTCTTCATAGAGCCACCTAAGGAGTGCCTTAGGAACAACCTAACAACAATGCACGATGTTCATGGATCATTTAGATTTAGAAGATATTTCCAGAAGCCCATATTCCTATAGTGGCTATAGGTACTGTATGCTGCAAAAACACATTAAGTTGATCATATGAGTATCTTCCTATGAACTCTGTATGAACCGATATTCGTATGGCATTCATACAAACACACCTCGGCGTTCATAGGGCATTTTTTAGGCAAAAGAAAGGTGTTTAAGGCAAAAGAAAGGTGATTTTTCGTCTTAAAAAAGATCGTATGTAGGCTGTAGGAAGGTCCGAAGGCAACCTTAAGTCGAATGTAAAAAGGCAACCTTAAGTCGAATGTAAGAACTCTACGGCCACCGTACGATAGAAAATTCAACTTTTTTTTTCAAGAATGCCTTAAATTGTTCTTATGAATTAAATGGCAGCCAACTTCCTAAGTAGGCTGTAGAAAACTATGATCCCCGCCATGATTGTCTACAAATTGCAGAATTTATAGGAGCAGGGAGATTTGTATGAACATTTGTGTAAGAATATTTGTGTAAGAATATTTGTGATCGAGGTTTTAAGAAAAAAATTTTTTAATAAAAAGCAAAAATAAAAGAGTTCTTTAATTGTCAATTACAATTTTATTTTGAAGGATCAAATTTGTTTTCATTTTAAAATTTGATAGAAACATTTGAAAGTTCAAATAGGTCAAATTAAGTTTGAAAAGAAATTATTTATTGAAGGTAATTTATTCACTAAAACAATAAATTAAAGTGCATACCTTTTAAACAAAAATGTATTTCTTTTTGTAAGTAATAATATTTTTTTTATTAATGCCACTATTTAAATACATTTTATTTTTATTTTAGAACAATATTACTTTGTTGAAAATGCAGACAATTTTAAATGTAATTTAACATTATTTTTTCAATTAGAATTTTATACAATTTTATGTTTATTTGGTTGGAAAGTTAAACACTTTTTTAAAATTATTTCAGTAAAGAATTATAAATAAATTAGATTTTAACTGTTCAAAAGGACAAAAATCTTACAAAAATTACTGATATAGAATTTAAATACGTAAATAAATAAATAAATAATAAAGTATTTTTTATTAAACACTAAAACTGCACATGTAAAATTTAGTTTATTACATTACATTTAGTTAGAACATGTTAATCAATGCTTTTATTCTTTTTTGGTATTTTATTTTATTTTATATTTAATGATTTCGTGGCTTGTTTAAGTTATGTGTTTTTGCCTATTTTCTTAAAGGTGCCAATAATTTTAAAATGAGCTATGATTGCATACAATATTCGAACAATATTAGAGTTTTATATTCATTTATGTTTATATTTGTACAAATAAAAATAATTTAAAACATTTTCAGGAAAAATCGTATTGTGTTGTAATTTAGAATATACTTTATTTTGGGTCACAGAGCTTTTTGTGATAAGATGATTAGACAATTAATGAATTAATAAAAAAAAAACTTTTGCATTTTGAAATCCTTTTGATGATTCTGTTTGTGCTCAAGCTAAAAAAAAAAATCTAATAAATAAATAAATGCAGCAACAACAACAAATCATACTCAGAAACAGAGTTTATCCATAATGCATTGCAGCATGCTATTTCTATTATTTTCCTGGAAGTTCCCTTATCTGTGTTTAATGGACTAATGTCTCTCATAGAGCTAAGTAAACAAAGACCATTTTGTTATATCAGACACCACACATACGCGTAAAAAAAAAAGAAAAAAAAAGAAAAAGAAATTATGTACAATAATTTGTGCCCTTTTGTTTTTTCCCAGTAATAAGCTCTGTCCTGAGACTGACTGTGTGTGTGATTAATTTGGACTTCCTGCTGAATTTGATTAAATTGTCTCTCTGTATTTTTTTGCCTCTTTACCCCTCTCCACTATCACATCTGTGAGACTTCTTTGGTTCTGACAAGGCTTTTAAAAACAGCGTGTAAATGCATGAAAGACTATTTGGGGATTTCATGTTGGCACAAAGTGACGGGTTAATCGTGTTTATCTGTTTTTTTTTCTCCCTCTTCTTCTTCTGTGCTCTTTTTGACAACAGGAAGTAAGACATTTTCACCCCTTTTTTATTTCCTGAGGCGAACAAGATTAATGATTCTGTCAAAGCGGCAAATAACAATTTCCTACATACTGGGGCCTGTTGTTATTATCCACTGTGCATTCATTATGTAAGGAATAAAACACTGTGGGTAGTGCTGTTGAGAGAAATAAATCAGTAAGAATGTTGTGCGATGACACAGAATAAGTTGCACACCTCACTCTGATACAAACTGCATTTCCTTGTTGGAAAACTGTTGCTGCCTACATCAAATTTAAAACACTGACGCTTACCTACAAAGTTAAAAACAGCCCAGCACCCACTTACCTCTCAGCTCTAATCACACTCCGTTCCCTTAGATCCTCCAGCACTGCTCGATTGGTCTCACCGTCTCTCAGGGATCGAAGAAGACCTATGTCTAGACTGTTTTCTGTCCTGGCTCCTAGGTGGTGGAATAAACTTCCTCTAGACGTCCGTACAGCCGAGTCACTGGTAATCTTTAAGCGACAACTAAAGACCAATCTAATTTTTATTTGTGTTCATTTCCCCCTCCACAAAACAAAAAAAACTACACTACTACACAGTATTTCACTGCTTAGTAACTTAGTAACCAGCGTAAGGATCTATCCAATAATGAAAACTTTAAAGCGCTTCCATTAAAGTCACTCTGGATAATAGCGTCTGCAAAATGCCTAAATGTAAACATAAACGTAATTGCAAATCTATTGTACCTATACAAAAACTAGCTAGGTAACACTACATAGCTATGTCATAGATGTTGCAAAACAGTGTTGCAATGTTGTTTGCATTAAATGTGGCATGAAATCTAGTTAGGTAACACTACATACATTGTAACACTGTTATATGTAAAACACATTAAAACAATTTTGGAAATGAACTAGCTAGATAATGCTTGATATCTATTTTGCAGATGTTGTAAAACATAGTCTCAAAGTTCTTCGCATGGTATAGTAGTTTAAAATGCTTTGGCTTAAGCTAGGAATCCAGAAACCAGCTATGCAATTCTAGGTAACTAAGCTGTAGCCGGGGTTAGCAGTTAGTTTGCATATTATTTAGCTAGAAACTAGAAGAATAATGATTATGTCAAAGTGGCGAATAACAATTTTCTGCATACTGGGGCCTGTTGTCATTATCCACTGTGCATTCATTATGTAAGGAATAAAACACTGTGTGTAGTGCTTTTTGTGGGAAATTAATCAGTAGTAGTGCGGTTTGATGAAGCAGAGTAAGGTAGACACATCACTCGTACATAACCCGCACTTCCTTTTTGGACATCTATTGCAGTTTTATAGGCTAGTCAGAATTTGTTTTCTGAAATGTCAAATTGGTATTAAAAAACACACACACACACATTGGACACACTCTACTCAGCTTTAGCACATACAGTAGTATCAAACCAGGTTTCAAAGAGCTCCATCTTTATACATCTGAATCATCTCAGCTAGCTAGCATATCAGTGAAATCACCTGCAAACTAAAAATATAACAGGCTTAGCTTATTAATTACTTAACATGCCTAATTTATATGGCTTTAGCAAGATTGTGGTTTGCATGGAATCAAGCTAGCTAGCTAAAAACTGTTGTAAAACATTCTGATAGGCCTGAAGTACCCTGTAAAGTACACTTCACAGGGTGTTCAGCCATGCTAAGTGTGATTCCAAACCACAAGGAACGAAAATGTTCAGTTCAAAGAGAACTGTGAACTGTCTAGGGAACGAGTGAACAACAGGTCTTTACTTTACCAGAAAAGGGAACGAACAATTTCCCATAAGTCATTGTGTCTCGCAGCGTGAAAAAAATGGAGCTTGAAAAAGGATTTATATATTAATGGAACACAGCTTTAGTCTCATGTTATTTTCATTGGAGTTTGTACAACCTCTAGCTAGCTAGCCAGAAACTAGTTAGGTAACTTTAGATAACTATGTTGTAGATGTTGTAAAACATTGTCTCAATATTCTTTGCATTGTAGTTGTTTTTTTTGTGAGACATTGTCTTAAAATGGTTTGCATTGTAGTTTAGATACAATCTAGCTAGATATACAGAAATTAGATAGTTAACACTAAATATCTATGTCTCTGATTTTGTAAATCATTATCTCAATGGTCTTAGTAAAGAAACAGTGCATTGAAGATGGCATAAAATCTAGGTTCTTGATATTTTTTATTATTATATGTCCTTCGTAGTTTGGATACAATTAAGCTAGCTAGGCAAAAAAAAAAAAAAAACTACTTAACACTAAATAGCAATGTTGTAAAACATTATGTCAGTGTTCTTTGCTTTGTAGTTTGCATTAGATTTAGCTAGCTCTTTGAAAACTAGCTGCATAGTGCTAGATAACTAATCTGTGGCAGAGGTAAAACATTGTTCAAGTTTGCATTAAATTTGGCTACTGTAGATATCTAGAAACGGGCTAAAAACTAACTAGACATTCTAGGAGATGAGTTTCCTATAATGCAGATGTTTAGTTTGCTAACTTTGCTCAGCTAACAAACCCATTTTATTGCAGATGCTGTTGAACTACACTGCCATGATGTTGTAATGCTGATTATAAATCATTGTCTTGATGTTGGAATAAAATAATATTATATTTTAACAATTTTTAATTATCAAGCAATTCTCTCTAGTGTATTCTCTCTAGTCTCTCTGGACTGGATGTGGCCTGACATTAGGTGAGAGCTGGCTTAGCATAATTTCATTAGCGACATGGTATAACGGATGTGACTTGACTTTTTAACTACTACAAAAATGTGAAAAACTGATGTATTTCTTTTCTGTTTTCTTTTACCTTTTCATTTCCTTCTTCTTCCTCTTTATTACCCCCCTCATTTGACTTTTTTTCAACTTTGTAATTACACCTTAGTTCTGTTTTTCCCTCAGGCCAGGTCAGATATATTCTATCCCCGTCACTCTTCTTCTTCTTTTCTTTCTGCCGGTATCTAAAAATAGCAACCCACAGGACTGTCCTGATTATTGTAGCTGAGATGCTAACACGTTCCACTGTACACATTACTTTCTCCAATTCTGCCGGGATCTCTCCGGATCTGTCCGTGTCACTCGTCTCCATCCTGCCAGTTGGAGTTTATGAGTAGAGCCCCGGACAGCGCCGCAGGAGATGATTGGTGTCAGATCGGATTTGGAGGAACAGGATCTGGGTCTCAGTTAATATGGAAATGTGCAGAACTTTCTAAGTTAGTTTCCTGGGTCAGTGAAGTGGTGCATTAGTCCAGATCCACTACGCGCATTACACACACTACAAAGTGCAAACATATAGCACACATCCGACCCCGTACACATGTTACACACATCAGTACACACCAGAGACTTCAATTATGCTGCTGTTACTGTATATAATACATTTGTGTGTCTGTGAGAGAGAGAGAGAGAGAGAGAGAGAGAGACATACAACTTAAGACAGACAGACAGAGTAAGATAGACAAACAGAGAGGGATAAAGAGTAAGACAATGACTGACACAGTGAGAGAGACAGACACACAGAGAAAGAGACAGACCAAGGCATGTACATTTAGAATTTTGTTTTATTATATTTTTCACCTCCTCCCTCCCCCATGTCATAATACTTTTCTTACTTTTGTTTTTTTCCTGTTTTCTTTTTTTCTTTTTACTTTATTATCCATATATTTTCCTTCTTCTTTGATTTCTTTTTGTAATCATAATACTCTTTTTCTCTCCTTCTATTTCTTTTTCATTTCTTTATTATAAAGATACAGTAAGTAATATAATATATTATAATATAATATAATATAATATAATATAATATAATATAATATAATATAATATAATATAATATACAGTCGCAGAAGGACATGTGATGGTGAAGGAAAATAACTGGTTAAATATACAAACAAAGAGTTTGTCAAATTTGTTTATATTAAATGTTGCTTGTGGAAACTGTTCTATAAAAGCAATATCACACTCGGTGCCGTGCTGTTGTGTGGAATATCATTCAAACCTGAAATTTAAGTCATAAATTTCTAATAAAAATCAGAAAAAAAAAACATTTGTTTGATAGAGGAGGAAGAAGTGAAGGATTCCAAACACTTACCTGTTCTCCTTTATCACCTTTACTTCCTTTCTGTCCTGGTTCTCCTACTTCACCCTGAAACACACACACACACACACACACACATTATCATCACACACCACACTCACACTTTTACAGGTTCACAGCGTGTCTGGTTGAGACTGGAGGTGTACATCAGGGTGTACACGCAGGTGCGAGCGGGTGGGCAGGTCTGAAGCGTGTGGGACACAGACCATGTTAAACCATGAGCATTAATGTCCAGCACAGTGAGACTTCATTATTGATGGGCTGGTCAGGGTCACGCTGCTGTAAATTACACTAGCTGTTTGTTAGCATTCAGGGAAATAGGAATAACTAACTATCTACATTTATTAGAAATATCAAAAGTAGGTATGAACTGGAGTGATGTAGTTGAGGTTGAGGAACTGTCAGAGCTAGATACCATGCGCAGTGCTAACATGCCTCACATTTCTACATCTGAAAGGTTTACATTGCTGTTTTTCTTCCCCCCAGAGGACGTGTTAATACAAGTCATTTTAGATTTTTTTTATAATAGTGGTAAAAATATATTAATAATGGTTTAGGCCACGCCCACTTCAGGAAGTCCTTATGTTTGTCATCTGCAAGCAACAAGCTAACCACCTAACTGTGATGAGTAACATATAGGTATTTATACTGTAAGTGAACACATACTGTATGTTTAAATTAAAGGCAGACTTTCCACTAAAAGTAAAATATGTAAGCTGAACAAAATTTTTTTTAAATGTCAAATTATGTTTGTTAAAAACTCATTAAACAGAATTAATTTAATTAAAAATCTTAATTTATTTGAGAATAATTGATATACTATCTATATGTAAAAGCTACACAAGCCCAAAATCTCTTTATTTGTATTTTTTTAGTACATGTCTGTATGTGGATTAATCTAAAGCTAATATTTGTACCACAGTAAAGCTTTTTTAAGTAACCATGCTGCTGTGTGTTTGATGCATTAACCAGCAATGTTGATTTGGTGTCCCGGTGCTTCTGAGCAGGAATTCTGAGATAAATGAGCATTGTTTCTCTTTTTTTTTCCTAGTTGGAGATCATAAATAACAAGCTACCACATTTTGGTTCAACACAGGTACCTATTGTGTCATGGTGTTATATCCCATTATTATATTTCTGCTTTTCATTTATCATAACATTTGTATTTCCTTTTTTTGCACTTTAACAATTTCTTTGAGTGTCTTTTCTTATTTTATTTTTGTTCTTCCAATCATTCACCCAGTCCGTTCTAATTTATTCCTTTTGTTTTCCACACTAAAAAGCACTCGCTGCTGTATTATAAATGCATACAAGTCCGGTCTAATGAGTTCCTATTGACTGAAAGATAAAACACGGCACGTTGAAGACTGTATGTGATAAACGCTCGGTCCCTCGTGCAGGACTCTAATGAGACGTAGAGACGGAGAGCCGATGGCGCTGATGATGATGGATACAGTACTGGATACGGGAGACTGATGTGTGCTGCAGATGGACGAGTGTTTGCATGTCGTGATTATGATTAATCACATGTGGAGCTGATATGAGATCGGAATGGAATAAAAAGCTACTACTGTCTCTGTTTTTTATCTTTTCTTACCTTATCACCATCCTCTCCAGGTGGTCCCTGGGGTCCGGTTGGGCCTGGCAGACCGACTGGACCTTGGACTCCATCACGGCCGGCTGGACCTGCTGGTCCTTTCTCACCCTGCACACACACGTGAATATTAAAACCGGTATTATGTGATAACAAATACATATGAGTCATTCTTTAATAAATAAAAAATGCTAAATGTCTGTCTTATAACAGGAATCAAATGCTTCAGAACATGCTTGTATAGGACATAATCAACGACAGAAACCCTGAACTTCTTAAAAATGACTTAAAAGCCCAGTGCTTACAGGAGCACCTTTTTCTCCAGCAGGTCCTGGGGGTCCCTGAGGTCCAGCACGGCCGGGTAAACCAATCGGACCTGCAGAACCGGCAGCTCCTCGCTCACCAGGTGAGCCCTAAAATACCAAACGTCCGACAGGTAAACCTCACAATGTTTCAATGATCAGATATTCAGGTTATTGCACTGAAAGTGATCATGGTCACCTGGAGAACATCTCAGATCTGAACATTTGACCAGGAACATGAGAAATCGTACTAACTGCACCTCACCAAGTCATTGGAACTGTACCTTTTTCTGTATAAAATAGTTACCTCAAAAATAGAGTAATCTTTAATTATAATTTGATTTACATAACTGGTCCTTTAAATGTACATTATACTCAAATTTCTATTAAAAAAAAACAATCGATCAAGAGTAGCACCAGTTTAGTAACCCTTTAGTGCCCTTTAAATGTATTGTTTGCTTGCATTACTCTTTATTCCACCCACCCTCGAGCAGGTCTGCTTTGGAATTGGTTCAGTTGGATTTGAGCTCTGACGATGCTCTTCTTTAAATCTTAGGTACAGAATCTTGGCGTCTTTCCCACAAGCTACGCCGAGCACTCAGCAGTGAATTATGTACTCTGTAGGTGAGGTGTATGAAGGGAAATTAAAAGCTCTGGTGGTAATCTAAAACAGTGCAAGTTTCTGTCCTTGGCTTTCATCAATCCCGCCCGTGATTCTGCCAGAAATGCTTCTTAAAAACCGTTTATATAAATTACAGAGCGTCTGGAGGAAGTAAACAGGAAGTGTTTACAGGTGAAAGCTAGGATTTATATGACGTTTTAAAACAAACAGTCACAGCTTGTTCGGACAGCTCGGTCAGATCTGATCACTGGACCAGATGACCTTCTGAATGAGAACAAAAGTGGACCCAGGACGAAGCCTTGGAGCGAACTCTGTAGTCAAGATATTAGCATGACATGATTCAAGTTACCGTAAAATTCATCCTTCTGTTAAATAAAAAATAAAATGGTTTTGTGGAAAATAATTAAATTGATAGTTAAGATATGCACAGGTAGTTTTGCTTTATCCACTAGGGGGACAAAACAAGCACTAAACTCAAGATTAGAAACTCAGCTAGTAAAAATATGCTAATTATGTAATTATTTGTAAGCAATTAATATTTTATGTCATTAAGGATATATAGAGTAAATCATGAACTTTATGTTCAGTCATTATTAATGATTTCAGATACATTCTGATTATCGAGTATTAATGCATTTAAGACAAGGTGTTGAGTATACTGTATTTATAACATTGTCTGTTAGCGGGATATCACAATTAATTTATAAAACTTTATTAAAAAAACGATTGTTTTGTTATTGTTTGTTCTTCTCCATGTTTATTCCATGTCTCAGGCTGGATGGGGAAAGTATTAACATAATAATAATAATAATAATAATAATAATAATAATAATAATAATAATAATAATAATAATTGACATGTGTAACATTGTCAATTAGAGGTCTTGAATTTCAATCAATTTGCAATTAGTTGCTGAGCCTTGGTCTCACTGAAAGGAAATAATATAAAGGAGGGTACAAAGGTGTTCTTCTGTATGAATATGTTGCTTTTGAAATTAACCGAAATACTAATGGATAATTGTAATGTTGCCATGGTAACAGCATAATGTTCTTTTTTAATTTATTTATTATTACTCTCTCACGGTCTATACCACTTTATCCTGTATACAGGGTCGCAGGGGGCCTGGAGCCTATCCCAGCAGACTTAGGGCACGAGGCAGGGTACACCCTGGACGGGGTGCCAATCCACACTCTCGTTCACATACTACAGGCAATTTGGGAACACCAATTAGTCTAACCTGCAGGTCTTTGGACTGTGGGAGGAAACCGGAGTATCCGGAGGAAACCTATCAAGCATGCGGAGAACATGCAAACTCCAGGCACACACTAACCTGAGGCGGGAATCGAACCCAGAACCTGGAGGTGCAAGGCGACAGCGCTAACCACTTAGCCACTAAATTTATTTATTTATTTTTACATCAACTAAAACATGTAGGGTGGTGAAATGAAGAGCCTGAGCAATCCTGGCACAATTAAATAAATAAAAAACTAACTAAAGTAAAATAAAATAGGAGAGCTATTCATCTTTCCTATCATTTATTAAGTGAATAGCTATCCAGATAAAAAAATTTAAATATTATATGTAAAAATAATAGGATGCCCGATGACCTTTTTTTTTTAATATAAATAAATAGGAACACAACAAAGCTACGGCATGGTGGGGAAAGCTAAGAAAACTCTTGATAAAGTGTTGAAGTGGTGTGTAATACCATAAAAATAAAAAAAAACATAAAAAAGATAAAGGAAAAAGAAAAACTAACTTCGACGCTCTGGCTCAATCCCATACCACTCCTGGTTTTACGATGAGTTTCGTCTCTGAAATGACTTCCTCCTTCTGAGTGCTCTTCAGACTTTATGAAGGCTTCAGAAGGAAAAATAACCGAGCCTGGACTAAGTGAAAGCCGCGTATGAAGTGGTGCGAGTGTCTCTGAGAGAACGGAAGAATCGAATGGACAGATTCAATCAGAAATATCGATGAGAGGAGAAGCTCTGAAACGCCTGGAACAGCCTTGGGTGTGTCTAGACGCTTCGTGTGGGGAGTCTGCTTTCTGATTAATTCCTTGACAGTGTGTGTGTGTTTGTGTGTGTGTGTGTGTGTGTGTGTGCGCGCGTGTGTGTGCATTAAATGTGTTGTTTAGCTAAGCTGACGCAAGCTGAGTCAGTGTTGTCAGAAATCAGCACTCTGCCTCGGATCTAATGATGAGTTATTAGAGGAGGGTAAGGCAGGAATGTCACTCTTTCATTACTCCTCTCTCACAAACACATCCCTCTTTCTCTAATCTCTAAAGAAAGCTGAATTGATAGGCTTCATACAGGTGCAGCTGAGTCCTTTATCTGGCTCTACATGAAAGTCAAATCGATGACACTTCAGCCGACCGTACTAATCCCACACGGCCCTTAAAAACCTCAATCAGGGAATAATAACACTTATCTTCTTCGGCTTTATAGGCGAACACGTCACCTGCGGACAGGACGTCTTTCCAATTCAGCTTCCCATTAACCTAATGCGCGCAGTCCATCAAATCCGACAGACTGCAGTGTAAAATTACAGGAATTTGTGATTATCTTTATTACCAGAAATCTCCTTGTCACTCAGTGTAACTTGGTTTTGTTTAAGTCTCTAGCTCTTTTTCTTTTGTTTTCATCTGTACTGTGTCTTTACTTTCTGTTTGTTTGTTGTGGGGTTTTTTTTTTGTCAGTAATTCCTCATATTCTCTTGGCCTGTCTGTCCTTTGCAAAGTCTTGCCAATTGTCTTTGTTTCCTCTTAACTCTGTTCTTTTAAACTCTTTTCATTCCTTGTTTTTTGTACCTTTATAAACAGGTCTACAATTACCCATAATGCAACACTGAATCAGTTTACTTCGGAACTGATTATACACATATCTGATCTAAACCTGAATTTGACAATGAATCCGGACTCAGAACTGAGCCCTGAGGAACTCCTCTACTGAAGCAGCAAGACTAAAACCTTTTTTTTTTATCTGAAAATCTCGTCAAATAAGAGATGTTCTGAACATTAAAACAACAATCGAATTTAAATAAATATATTTTAATAGATTGACATATAATCACTTAAATATCAGATTAAAATTTTTAAATATAATTTCTTTGTCAAATTTATGTCACAGCTCTGGATTCCGATTTTTACAATCAGCTTAATAATTATTTGCCGAAAGATGTCCTCTAGTGGAAACTACTAGCAGTGTTAGACTCCACCATGTAAGCAACTGAAAACACACACACACACACACACACTGTACAGGGCATATTCAGGCTAAGTGGATCGGTGGCCTCTGTGTATCTCAATTCCAGCAGGAATTGAGATAAAGAGATGGAAGGCTGGAGCAACAGAAGAGTGGAGTGGAATGGAATGTTGGAATAATGGATCATAGGATGGAAGGCTGGAGGGTTGGTGCATTGATAGAGGGATGAAGGAAAGCGAAGATAAAAGAATGAAGGAATAAAGAAATATAAACATGAAGGTATGGAAAAATTTAAATGGAGAGAGAAAGGATGAAGATGGAGGGATAGAGGATGGGATTGTCTTTACGAAGGGTGGGTGAAGTGATGGAGGAGAAAAGACATGGAGAGACAGGGCAGTGAAGAGATAAAGGGGTAGAGGAATACACAGATGGAAATGTGGATGGATAGTGAGTAGGATGGAAATGGGATGTGAAGGGATAGTGGTGTGTTGGAGAAAACGGGATGGAAGGATACAAGAGTAAAGGGATAAAATGAGGCTAAGCTGGACAGATGGAGAAAAATGAAGAGACAGAGGAATTGAAAGAGGAAGAGATGGAGGATAGTGGTGGAGTGGTGGAGTGATGGCAGAGTGGAAAGTTGGAGTAAAGGAGTGGATGAAGGAGTTAATAGATGGATAATAATAATAGTTTTTGCATTTAAACTTTCTTTTCATCACTTTTTGTGCCTGTTTTACTTTTTGGATTTAATGTTAAATTTTTTTTCCCCTCTCTCTTTTATCTCTTTGTTTTTCTGATTTTCCACTTAATGTTTATCATTTTTCCTTACTTTTTTTCCATTCACCATTTTCTTCTTTTTCTCTTTCTTTCTTGTTTTCCTTTTGCATTTGATTTCTTTCTTACTTTACTTTCTTTGTTTTTAATGTTTATTCTTCTGTCTTTTATTTCATTCATTCACTTTTCCTTTCCTTCCTTTATTTTTCTTTCCTTATTTTCTTTCTTTCTTTTGCATTCATTCATCTTCTTTCTTTCTTTTTTTCCTTCTTTCCACTTTTGAAGAATGGAGAAGTGGAGAAATGGAAGGATGGAGGGATGTTGAGCCGGACATGACAGTGAGAATGATGATTGATGGGAAATGAAAACTTACCACAGGACCAGGGGGACCCTGAGGACCCTCAGCTCCTTTCAGTCCAGCTGCACCCTACAGAGAGAGACAGAGAAAGAGATAGAGAGAGAGAGACAGAGACAGAGAGAGAGAGAAGTTGGGTCTCGTTTATCACACTGTATACGAACCCATTTATTGAGAAATGTGTGTATAAGGAAACTCACTAATGGCAACCTCGCCTGATTGAATAATTAACTAATGAATCTATCCATAAATTAAGACCAACTGTTGATTAAAACAAAAGTAATGGCACCCTGTAAAAGAGAAAGTGTGTGTGTGTATGTGTGTGGAACTAATGCGTGTGGCTAATTTAGCACACACTGAGCATCCGAGGTGCTCAACGTTCAAACCCCATTTTGATATTTGCAGCTCATTTATGGGGTTTGTGGGCGGGGCTAAATATAAATCAGCTGTGTAAGAAAACAGGTCTCTGTGTATGTGTGTGTGTGTGTGTGTGTGTGCATACGCTCAGGCTGTTCTCAGTAATGACCAAAGTTGAGTGAAAGTGAATTGCACCACTGGGGAACAATCACTCCACACACACACACACACACACACACACACACACACATACAATGACCTTGAGGTTCTCTGTTATTTTCAGCATCCTCCTTAATTTCAGAATTAATTTATTTACATAATATAAACAAAGCAAAACTCTCCTCAGATTAGCATAATGCATATAGTGCTACACACCTCACTGCACACACACACACACACACACACACACGCACACATGCACACACACATACACACATGCACACACACATACACACGCTAATTGGTGTGTTTTGTTAATTGGTAATGCGTCCTCTGAGTGTAGTACTGCTATAGTGGAGCGCAGCCGTGCTAATGAACTAGCACAAATTCAAACTGCGTGTGTGTGTGAGTGTGTGTGTATGAGAGAGAGAGAGAGAGAGAGAGAGAGAGAGAGTTTGTGTGTATGAGCTTACCGGTGATCCAGGAAGTCCTCGCTCTCCAGGGAACCCTCTCAGTCCAGGTGGTCCATCTTTCCCAGAAGGACCTGGAGGACCTGGGTCTCCCTACAGAACACATACACACACACACACACACAAACACACACAGATCAGGAATACTCTGATGTACCTGATGTATCTCTCAGAACATCACACAGTGCCAGACAACGTCTTGTTTGTTTTGAGCGCAGGTTGTCATGGAGATGGGAATTTCACCTTTGAGCCTTCCTTCCCTCCTGCACCTGGAAGACCCTGCTCTCCAGGAGGTCCTGGGGGTCCGGGGTGTCCTCTCTCTCCGACTGGACCGGTCTCACCGGTTGGACCCTGTGAGCGAGAACATCGGTAGATGATTAATACCCACAATCTCTTTCTCAATGTCTCTCTCATATGTCTCTCACCTCTCTCAATCTCTCACTCACTTTCTTACAGATAGTGTCTTTCTTTCTTTCTTTTTCCATTTACTGTTTAAAATTCAGTGCAAAGGGTTTTGCATTTAATACTTTTCTTTTTTTTATTCCTTTCTGTTTCACTTTCTTTGTATTTAACATATTTTCTTCCTTATTTTTTGTTCTTTCTTTATCTTTCTTTTCCTACCTTCCTGTGTTTAAGAACACCCAGAAGGAGGATAAACTCTACCTGAGGGCCGACGACTCCTCCGGGGCCGGGGGGACCTGTTTTTCCTTGGAAACCCTGTAAACGAGTGCAGAATATTAGACACAGTATTAAAGTGCAGGACTGTACGTCTGTATACGCTTCACCTTTAAACCGAACAGCGATTAAAAGGAGGGTCAGGGGGACATAACGCTGATCATGCGCATGCAGGACTTCAACAGAGTGTGTTCAGTGTTCAGTGTGCGTCAAGATCAGCTGCAACATTATTACATGATCATTTCTTGCTTTATTTGTTAGCTTAAGCAGCCTCGTTTAAAAAAAAAAAAAGGAAAAAAAAATCCCAGACAAAAGCAACACCGTGAACGTTTTGTCTGAATAAATGCTACGTGAGCATTTATTTACTTACTGACGGCCGCGTCATGTCCGAGTCGCGGGTTCTGATTTGAGATTCATAAACACGTGCATAAGAACTCAGGGATCAGAAATCAGAACTCTGCTTGATTACTGCGAAGAGGAAGCAATCACATGACCCTGGGGCAAGTCACATGACCCTCAGGCTCAGCTGTAATAACAGAGTTAGCATGACCAAGGACGCGGCAATCGATCAAACCGTATAATCAGACGGAAAATTAGAAATCAGATGCAGATAAATAAGTTCTGAGAAATCAGATGGTATAACGTGCAGGTTTCCATCATTGCGCTAAATGTCACAGACAGATTAGCAAAACGAACAGGAGTGAAACAGCGAATGAGGCTAATGCAAGTAGCATTCTATTACACGACATTGTGGAAGACTAATGGAAGATAGCAATGTTTAACGCTAGCATGAGAAACTAACTGTAAGCTAAAGACGACTGAAAGCTATGACAGAAAAAAATTTAAAGTGTTGCAGTAACTATCTTTAAGAATCTGTTTGGTGCAACATAGATCTACTTGCATTAGCTAGACTTAAAAAATGTTAAAGGTGCAAATCAGGACCTTTTATTAAAAAGTAAACAGGTTATTTGCACTTGGATAATAATGTTATTTATTATGTATCATTTAGATAACAACTTAGATCATTATGTAAAAAAGATTAAATGGTAATAAAAATAAATAAATAAATAGGTCAAAGCTAGACAATAACCCCAATAATTTTTACAATATGATTTAGTTTTTTTTTTTAGTTTTTTTTTGTGTGTGTGTGTGTGTGTGTGTGTGTGTGTGTTCATTTTTATACTTAACATTGCCATTGTCTCATAACTCATAAAACAACACTGTTCACCCTGAGTAGCTCAGATGGGACGGATAAAATCACGTGCAGTGTTATCATGACTCTAATAATAATAATAATAATAATAATTATTATTATTATTATTATTATTATTATTATGAGTGCATTAATTATATACATTTAGTTTAGTTCTGAATATTTGTGAATATTATACCTAAACATTTTGAGATCTTTAACAGGTTCTACACTGTATACGATTATATCTTAGCAAGTGAAATTATCCTGAATACAGAAGAATTTATCTACACTTCATTAAAATAACATTAAAACAAACCAAATCTAAGATTATTAACCTTATTTCTCTTTAAACGTTACTAAAATTGTAATTGAAAATGTCTTGTTCTGTTGCCAGATAATTTTGTTAGTTTTAGGAATTTGTTTCTTGAAAGAAGCCAGATTATCTACCAATAGAACCAGAAATTCCAATTCAGTTATTTTTGTAGAATTACAAATAGGTTCATCTAAAATCAGGAATATTTCATTTGCTTAGATGTAATTTTTTGCAGAATTCTACAACGGAAAAGCCGAATCAGAGCAGTTTCAGGGTTCACACACTGGTTAGGCAGTCGCAGGTGTGTTGGATGATATGCTTCAGACGTGAGGCATTATGAAAAGGTTCTGTTCATGGTGAGCTCTGGGACAACGCCAGGTACTGGTATCAGTACTCAAAATCGGTAAGCAGTCAAATGGGTGAACTTACATACTCGGTCTGGCAAAAAGTGGTATTGGTGCATCACAATTAATTATACAATAACCTCTGGGGTACTAAGAAATTTTAGCTAAATATTAAACATCTATTAGGCTCTAGACGTTAAGGAGAAACTAATGGGCAAAAATACGTTTGTACTACATCTTGACACAGATAATCCGAGGATTTTTTTCTTTGTGCAGAATAACAGAACACAGTTCTGAGAGTTAAAAACAGCATTTATTTCTCTATATAATCAATCCCCTGTACATTCGCTCAAGAACAAAGGCTTTACACTTGACAATTAACACTTATACTTGATTGTGATCATTTAATGAACAAACCTAATTACTCAATAAATATACAAATGACCTGGTGAGATTTGCTACAGTGCGTCCAGACTGGAGCTTTTAGGAATGAATGTATAACTGTAATATATACGTCTTGGTTTTTCACAGCCTTAATTAAACCGGCCGTTATATTTACAGGCTGCACTGAGACTCGAACCCTGGATGCTTTACTATCCCGTAACCGCCTATAAATCAGGTACCGCATCCTAATGAAGCTTATAAAGACGGTTCAGAACAGAGGCAGTGCGTTAAACCGAGACCTCCAGCATATTCCATCTGCAGCATCAATAAATAAACACTGGGAGATGTTCCAGTAACGGTTTCAATGTTTTTTTCCACTAAAACAGCCAAGAATCTAAGCCTCTCCTAGAATTTCGACTTTCAATAGCACTTGTGTTTGAGCGCTAACAATAAAAAATAATGTTTGGGTTTGAGGAACGTTGTTATAAACCAACACTTGTTTACTGTTAACTGTCTGACCGCTACAGTAAATACAAACAAAAACAGCACCACCTAGGTAGTTTTACACACTAAAAATAAAAATAATAAAAGTAAAAATGGTCAGACTGCGACAAGTTTTAATAAGACTAAAAGACTGATTAAAAGCCTATTTGAATCACTATTTTACAAGTTTCTGTTCACTGTAGTTAGCTAGTAGCTATGACAAAATTCTGATGTTGGTGTAGTTAAGAAA
This sequence comes from Heterobranchus longifilis, assembly GCA_028570985.1. Taxonomy (NCBI): domain Eukaryota; kingdom Metazoa; phylum Chordata; class Actinopteri; order Siluriformes; family Clariidae; genus Heterobranchus; species Heterobranchus longifilis. The sequence goes on from JAOVVB010000046.1 coordinate 5,153,193, forward strand.
AGAAAGAAAAAACAGCTAGACAGCTAATAAGAGCATAAATAACAAGTACATTTTTTGGGGGGCCGGGATCACATCAAAGTGTGTCCATTGTAGCTAGCTAAACTTAAATGAATAAAAAAAACTAGCTCTTTAGTATTAACGCCACTTGGTGGACAATCTAATTCATTGCATCCCTACCGCAAGATTATATTATGTGTGATTATTATTACACATTATACTATCACAGATTATGATATCGTAAACATCATTTAATTTCCAGTATAAATGATTAGGATGCTGGAAGGCATGTGATTGGATAATTAAATACCTGATAAAAAAATAAGCTTTAAAGCAACGGTTTAAAAAATTAACAATCATATTTAAGCCTTGCATATATTTACAAGTCATATCAAGACATTTATCAGTTAGCAAGCTAGCATACGGTAAGCAGTAAACTAGCATATGGACAGTCTTGTCGCTGTACACTTTTAACTGTCCCATTTCTACCTGTGCAGCATTTAGCGTTTCGCCCGCTCTAACACCCCGATATGACTCCATCATTAAGTGATAAGTCGTGCCAGGTGTGCGAGAGCTGTTAAAACACTAAAGGTTACACGTGCAGAGCTCTCGGAGCTGAACAGTCGCTCTTTAAAGTGACAAACGAGCTCCCGGATGCCAGCTGGCACCATCAGCCCCTTATTAATGCACGTTCTGAAAATAAATCCTGGCATTAGAGAGTGTGAGTGAAAGCATATGTGTGTGAGTGTGTGTGAGTGTGTGTGAGAGTGTGTGAGAGTGTGTGAGTGGAGCTGGAGGTCATTCCGGGTGCCGAGGCTCCGCTAAAGCGCGGCGGCTCTCAGAGACACGGCCCTCCGGGTGTTAGAGACGATACCGACATGAAGGGGACAGAATAATGAGCGTCGCCGTGCTCCTCCACCCGGCCGGAGGTGTCTGTCAGACCCGAGCGCCTCGCTGGACAGCCGAACGAGCACCAGCTCCCAAATTTCTAGCGCGCAAAGAGAAACTTACCGTCTCACCCCGCTGGCCAGGGTGTCCGGGCAACCCATCCTTTCCAGGTGGTCCCTGAGGATGACACACACAGATATACACACATGAGTTATTTAATATACACCACATTATAGTGTAGTACTGAACAGAACTGCATCATTAGTACACAATGATATGGGAATATAGCGGTACTTACAGGGGGACCCTTCGGTCCTGGGAACCCAACGGGGCCCTGAGGTCCTTGAGGTCCCTTAAACAAACATTTCAGATAATTACAATAAAGAATACACACTATTATTATTTTTTTGACATGTAATGTTAATCAGGCTCGAGCCAGAGCTTCAAATGTAACCAGTGTGTTAGATCGTTTAAAACAGGCGTGTCAGGAGAGTTTGATGTCATCTCAGCTCGAACACACACAAATTGACTCATTAACACTGCGGTGATTAGCTAATGAGCCGAATCTGGCGTGATAAATGAGGTTAAAACTCCATGCTATCACAACCTGACATGATTTAAAAAAGTGTAGCTACCACATGACTGTCTACACATCTACATGTCTACACATCGACACTTCATTATGTATCGTTTAAACATGCAGATGAGATGCAAATTCGACATGCGCTGCAATAAAGATGCGCATCTTAATTAACAGGACATGCGGCGTGTCACTCGCATGATTTGCCGTCTCCGGTTGTGTTTCACGCAACGTTCACAATTTGCCGGCAAGAAGCTGGAGCTGATTATACACAAACGATTAGCACCTACTTCAGAAGGATAGGTCTAACACAATATTACAAATCAGCTCGTGTTTATTAGGTGATGTGGTTTAAAAAAAAAAGAAAGACATTAAAAACATCAGAGGAACAGGAAAGGCGCGAAATAAAGAGGAATAAAGTAGAGAAAATTATGAAAAGCTACTTTTAAACTTTACTTTTATATTGACACTGGTTCATTGCCTATTTAATTACTATCTAATTATTATTATTATTATTATTATTATCCATTTATAATTACATTAACATTTGAGGAACGATGGTAAGTCTTGGGAAAACTTCCATTTCTGATGTATCAGGCTAACTATTAAAAACTACACATTATCTTGGCATCAATTTGAGGATTTTTCAGTTGCCTAGCAACAGTGTTATCCTAAATTCAACCGCTACAACAGCAAACGTATCGTCATGAATTTGGTGCTAGTTGTAGTTGGTGAAACTTTTTCCTGTTCAGTCAAAAAAATCAGAAATCCTTTTCAGGGAACTGGTTAGTATTTTCATCATTATTTGTCACAGTATTTGCAAAAGAATATCCATGCACCGGTGCAGAGTGGTATTCCATGAACAAGGAGCAAAGGAAAGAGAGGATGGGATATTTCTCTGAATATGAAATGAGCTGGATTCTGTACAAAATAAATCCCTTCATAAATCTGCAACAGGCACTTCGTGAGACCAATAATAGATGTTTGGTTCTGGCCTACTGTATGTGCAACGCTAAGGTGTAGACAGTGCCACAGGACATTATGGGTAGCACTTACTCTCTCTCCAGGCGGGCCAGGTGGACCATCGTTGCCCGCTGTACCCTGAAAGAGAGAGGAAGATAGACAAAGAGAGAAAGAGAGAGAGAGAGAACGAGAGAGAGAGAGATGCATTTAGAATACATAATATGCGAAAAAAAATGTTAATGAACAAGAAGCAAGAAAGTATTGTGTTGTTACCTTAGGACCTGGCTTTCCAGTAGGACCTCTGGCACCCCGAGCACCCCGTGGACCCTGGTGTCAGGACACACAAACACATTCACAATCATGAGGACACATTAGATAACATGTTGGTGTATGTCCTTAAGAACATAACACAACACACTATATAACTATATAACACATTATATTAACACATACAGTACACTCAACATATGATATACACAATCCCTTATGTGTGTCAGTGACAAAAAAGAGGTGTGGCATCTGTGTCTTAGTATTAATGAAAGAGGTGTGGCCTTTGTGTCTGTTAGTGTCAATAAAGGAGATGTGGCCTAATGGAGAAGGTGTGGCCTTTGTGTCTTTTAGTATCAATGAAGGAGGCATAGCCTCCGTGTCTGTTAGTGCTGAAAATGCGGCGTGGCCTAATGGAAGAGGTGTGGCCTAATGGAGGAGGTGTGGCCTAATAAAGGAGTCATGGCCCCTGTGTCTGTTAGTGCCATCGAAGAAATTGTGGACTGTGTGTTTAAGTGTTAGTGTTAAGTGTCAGTGAAGGAGTGACCAAATGAAGGAGGTGTGGCCTAATGGAGAAGGTGTGAGCTATATGTTAGTGGGTATCAGTGGAGGAGGTGCGGACTCTGTGTGTGTGTGTTAGTGTCAATAAAGGAGGTGTGGCCTCTTTTTGTGTGTGTGTGTGCGTGTCAATAAAAGAGGTGTGGCCTCTGTTTTAAGCCTGTGTATCAGTGATAATAAATGAGGCGTGGCCTTTACGTCTGCCAGTCACAGTGATGGAGGCATTACAGTGATGTGACATATACACATAACTTATTTAATAGAAATGTTTGTTTTGTTATGTTTAATGATTTTGTATTAAAGCAGCTCTACAATATACTGAACTAATGCTGCGATTGTAATCACTGGTGTTACTAGTGTTTCAAGTTAAATTTAAATATATACTAATAAACCATACATTTTATGCACAGTGACATGCAGAGACAGCTTACCGTTGGACCTCGCTGTCCCCTTGGACCGGGTTTCCCTGCAACACCCTTTCAAAAAGAAAACCGAGAAGTGAGTGTGGAGAATATCAATGGTGGGGTTCGATATAATGCTGGCAAAGAGCTTGGCTAGGAAGATGCCAAGCTGGCATCCACACTCACATACTCTCTCTCTCTCTTACATACGCACACACACACACACACACACACACACTCAGGACATTAGCCGCCTGTTGTCTCTTCCTGAACAGATTGCAACTGCATTATGTGGCATTTTGCCTTCTGTTAAAATGTTTACGAAATCATTATTTAACATTATTGACGGATGAGTCTAAGGCCTGGAAATCACTGGTGAAAATAGCACCTTTTTTACATGTCATTTTACATTTTAATTTGTGTTTGTGTTCTCATGAGGTTAGAAAAGATGACACATTAGCAGCGTCTTAGCAAAGAGAACTCATTAAAGACTGAAAATCCCTCACAGTAATGGCGAAGATGATTTAAAAAAAAATCCAAAACAAGGTTAAAAATATTGTAATAAAGCCAGTTCATTTACTATACATTTCTGACTTCCTATAATTAGCAGGCTCTAGTTAACTACTTTATCTAGCTAGCCAAAAAGAACTCCCTGCCCTGATTCAAGCATTAACCTTTTGAGGTAACTTTAGCTACTGTAGCTATCAATAAACTCCTGAGGTGAGTTTATAAAGTCGGCAATAACCTCCTTTGGGATCTTTAGGCAGTTCGTAATATTCCTGTGGTGGTTTTAGCTAGTCAGAAAAAATACTTTACGATGTAACTTTGGCTTACTAAAAATAACCTGGGATAACTTTATTTAGCTGGAGATTATTTTCTGTGGTAGCTTAAGCTACTCAGACATAAATTTGCCTAACTAAAATAAACTGGAATAACTTTGGCTAGCTGAAACTTATTTCCTGTCATAACTTTAGCGATTCAGAAATAACTTTAGGGTATAATTTTGGGTAACTAAAAATAACAAGGAATTACTTTTTTTTTTTAATTAACTTTAGCTAGTTAAAAGTAGCTTCATGATGTAACCTTGCCTAGCTAAAAAATAGCCTGGAATGACCTGTTAGTACTTTAGCTAGCTAGAAAGTATTTCCTGTGGTAACTTTAGCTAGACAGAAATAAATGTATGAAACAACATTGGCTAGCTAACAATATCTGTGGTTACTTTAGTTAGTCACCTTCTGTGATGTGCTTGGCTACTCAGCTATAAGCACTTACCTTTAGTTCATTTAAAGTAGCCTACTTTGATAACTTTATCAAGCTAATAACCTCTTCTGAGAAGTTTTGGCATCTAACCTCCTTTAATAATGTTTGTAAATAATCTATGTTAACATTGTGAATAAGGTGTGGACTGTTAGCAGAACACAGCTGCAATAACAGCTAAAATAACAATGTCATGCCTGGTAAATAACATGGATCCTGCTAGCATTTAAGCTAAAACAGGCATGGCTTAATTTGTGACTCCTGTTAGCTATCAAGTATAGTTCCTGTGGAATAACTACTTAGTAGTTTCGGGATTTGTTTAAAATTTTTCGGTTTGGTGATAATTTCTGTTTACCAAATTAAATTCAGTAGGTGAAAAACATCTTAATTAGCTCCACTACAGCAGGTGCATCTGTGATGGCAATGCCCGAGTGCTGGCTCGAATCACACGCCATCAGCTTGTTGTGTGTAAACACTGGCTGGTGGATCCTGTGTGTGTGTGTGTATTTAGCATAAATGAACACAGACTGTGTCCAACAAGGCACAACACTTCACCTTTCAACTTCCTCACCACCGATCGACATTTTCCTCTAGTTTGTGTGATTCAGCATCTTTTGTTCTCGAGCATCGATCGGCGTCTGCGTTTTCTTTGCAAATCCCTCCATGATGGAAATCAATGAGCCCTGAGTGTGTGTGTACATGTGCGTGCCTACATATTCATGCACAAATCCCATCTTACCCTGCCTCCTTTCTCTCCGTTGGCTCCTGGGAATCCCGGGAATCCGGTCGAGCCCTGAGGATCAGAGAAGTGAGCGGGATGAATAATCATTTATATACAGCTGATACAATTACACACCAAAAAAAGGTTATGCAAAATAAACTGTTACACTTCATACATTTTAAGAGACTGGTGTAACCAAAGAGAGACTCAAACACAAATGAACAAGCATGAACTTTTACTAGTTATAATTAACGTCATAAAATGTAGACTTTTAAACTAGAGAAAAAACATTTATATCAGAAAACAATGAACAAACACACGATTCTGATTGGCCAACAGAGAGACCATTTGTTTATCATATCATGGTTTCTCCTCATACTGTAATCATATTGAAGTGTAACCATGATGACCGTAAGAAATAAGAGATTAGCCTTAAGCTAATAGTAAAGCTAATACATTTTAGCATAATATAGTTTAGCCTGTTTTTCTTTTACTAGTCAAATGTTTAAAAGCTACAGTGAAAAAAACATATCAAGTTAATTTTAGTTTTTGAATTTGTACATAGTAAAAATTAGTTTTTTTAACATCTTTCTTAGTATTTGTTTGTGTGCAATGCTGTGAGGTGCAGTAAAAAACTAAAAAAACAGCTCTAAAAGTTAGATGATGTGAGCATAACTTTGTTGGCGCTAATAACACACCCGCTATTCAGTTATAGCACTAACACACTTTTGAGTGCCTTATTTGACCAATCAGAATCGAGTATTTCACACTGTAGAAATGTGATTGTAAATATGAGCTTATGAGAAAGCGTTTTTTAATCACATCACATGACAAAAAAAAGTAAAAGAAATGATGTGAATGCAATTCAGAGCTGCTTTAGGGCCTCTGACCAACAGGGGGCACCATGAGTTTTAAAACAGTTACATTGCTATCATTTGGTGAAATGGTTTATGTATCAGGCAGTCACAGTAACGTCCCCCCCCCCTCCTTCTATAAATCTACAACTTTCTTATAACTTTTATGTAAACTACATGATAATTAAGTGATGAAAGAAAGTAATGAAGCTTTCAATATAAGAACGGTATATGTGTGGTGTAAAAACTGAGAATAGATTCATTCTAAACCATTACGTTGAGTTAGCTTGTGCATTTTCACGTGTTTGCCTGTTGACGTATGTATTTGTGGTTAGCTGGTCTCTGAAGTAAGAAGTATTAGGCTAATGCATGTCAAGTTGCTAGTCTGTTACTACTTAGGGCTACTAAATGTTCGGAAACGAACCTGCGTTGATGTACAGCCACACTTACAGTACACACATATTTCTGTCTTAATATCATTGTGAGGACCTCCTACTAAGGACCTAATCATTAACGCAGCAGGATAATGCTAGGCTACAGCTAAACTTTAACACTAACCTTAACCTTAGTAATGACAAGGAAACATTTTAGCTCTTTTAGCTGCAGTTTATCTTGTGTGGACCAAATCAATGTCACCACATGGTCAAAACTGGCAGACAGGTCTATCCTGGTCCTCACTAATATATGAGGATATAAAACACTTTCTCTCACACTCACACACACACAAACAAGAGACAGGGAGTGAGGATTGTGCATGCACGATGACTGACCGAACGAGGATGGTCTTACCCCGGCTCTCCGTTCCCGCCAGCGTTATTTGGAGTAAAGAAAACAAGTCAGTGCTGTGTTTTACTGCCCCCTCTATTTACACACCGCATCGCCACTGTGATTTAACTCACACACACCATGTTTTACAGAAACAACATCAACAGCGTCTGAACACCACCACTATGATAAACAGTGAAACTCTGTGCAATGACAGCTCATGGAAATGCAGAAGTCTGGCGGTGTGGTGAATTGAAGTGGACTTCTGCAGCCTGCGGGGATGATGGGAATTCAAACACAACCACAAGCTCTTCACTCATTCATCTCTCTCTCTCTCTCTCTGCATTAAAAACACGAGCTGGCTGATGAAAGCTGGACCTTGGCAACGCTATGCGGCGGTCATAAAAGATAGAGGCTTTTTATTATTTTATTAAAATTGGGTTCTAAACTTCCTTGTGGAAAAGTTTAAGCTTTCTTATGAAAAACTGAGACTCTACCAGTGGATAAGTTTGGAAACACTCAACTGATTATATACAGTATTTTTCATCATTTTGATAAAAGCTTAAGATCAAAGTTTGTTTCTAAAGCAATCAATGCCCATGTATGAATGTATTTCTATAGAATCATTTCCCTGTGAAGCTGAGAAGTTCAGCTCTTCTTCAGGAATACAATCGTTAATCAGACACACCACATATTAATTCTAAAACATATTAAAATGTATTTTAAAGCATCCTGACCAATCAGCATTCAGAATTCTGGAACTCTGGAATTCTGGGATATATCATGCACTAATCACTGTAATGTCTCCGGTGAACTTTCTGGAAGAACCTGGAATTTGGATTTTCAACCTTATAATAATCACCTGTTAGTAATGCCTAACCCCAATCATTAATTGTTACCCCCTAAAAGCACAACTCAAGTATTTCCTAATCCCTAATCCCTAATTAATAATTGTAACTCACCAATGCCTAATCCCTAAACCTTAATTACATATCCCTAACCTCAACTCATTTATTACTAGCCCGTAATCGCTAATTCCTAATCTTTACTAACCAATCCCTAATCTCTAATCTCTAATTCCCAATCCCTAACCTCTAATCGTTAACCACAAACTCACCAATCGCTATTTGCTAACTACTAATCCCTTATCTCTCATCCATAACCCACCAAATGTTAATCACTAATCTCTAACACTTTATCCTAAATTGTTATCCTAATTCCCCCAACCCTTATACACAAGTCCTGAACACCAACTGCTAATTCTCAATGAACCACTATTTGCTAATCCCTAAATTATTTATAAACCCAATCCCTAATATATATTCTAACCACAAATCCATAATCACTAAACCTTAATCGATAACATTTAATGTCTAATTAATAATCACTTAATCATTTATGTTTTATCCATAATACCCATTTCCTAATCATGAATAATTAATTGTAATTTCTAACCCTTATTATAATCCCTAATCACTAACTCCTAATCCTTATTTGCTAAATTGTCTTTTTTTTTTCTTTTTTGCAGACATCTCACTGATCTAAATTTTTTTTAGAAACATAATGGAATAATTTTAATATAATGTAAAATTATAGTCTATCAATTTGTTGGATTTATTTTAATCCCTGGATTTTCCATGATTTACAAACTCTGTTTTCAGATTTTGGATTAAACCAACCAATCAAAAAGGGTAATAGCTCTGAGAATTCAAATATAACAATTTCAACAATTAAATGTTGAGACTTTTATCAGTGTTATAAAGTTGGATATAAAATTTCTGCCCTACTGGTTATGATTTAAAAAGTCCAAGGGGATCACACTGATTTAAATGAATATTTAATCCCCTATAATATTTAATCAGGTTGCCATGGCTGCGAAGAGATATTCATTATACGAACCAACATGTGTTATATGTATCTGAAGTAATACAGGAAGATACACACATACAGAGAGAGAGAGATTGTGTATGAGTTATGAGCTCTCACAGCGCCATCGCAAACGTCACACCAGCATCACTCCATCATGGGCGTGTCCCGAACCTCACTCTGTTCTCTGCACCAGCCACGATTTACTACACGGACATTATGGAGATGTGTGCACTTTACAGGGTGTCTGAGAGTGGACATACTGTACCTTCGGTCCCTGGCGTCCTGGATATCCAGGTAATCCGGGAACTCCGAGTTTACCCTGCAGGAAAACATCAGCAGTACATGCACAGATGGTCATTTAAAGCTGTTTGTAGATGAATATACTGAAAGCAGCCAATTTAATTCAGCACTAATCATCACCCTGATGTCTCTGACATCTACACATTGACACTTTTAAAAGTAATATTTATTTTAAACAATAAAAAGCTAATATGTTTCACAATTGCATGTTGTGTTTGTATTTTATTCATTATTAAATTAAAAAAAAATTTTCTTTTGAATAAGTGCTTAAATATTATAACGACACTCAGTCACATGATGAATGCTTTTTTGCTAAATTATCTTTTTTTTTGCAGACATCTCACTGACCTAAACACCTAGTAAGATGACTAAGTACTTAATAATTATAACAAGCCCTAGCCACATGACTAAGTACTTAAATATTATATCGAGTCTTAGTCGTATAACTAAGTATCATAAATGTATGATTTTAGGGCAGAGCCATGTGTTCTGTAAACTAAATACTCTGGATATATGTTTTATATAATTTATAAAGAAAATTGGTAGAAGACAAATAAGAGTTCGAACCTTTTCTCCAGCCAGGCCCATGGGTCCAGATTCACCAAGAGGACCACTGCGACCTTTAGGACCTTCAGGGCCGTCTTCACCTCTGGGTCCAATCAAACCGGCCTCACCCTAAACACACACACACACACATTTTACAAAACGATAATATTCAATTTATTATTTTTCAGATTAAATATTCAGTACGCAGGGAATATATATGTACTCACTCTGTCTCCTTTGAGACCCATGTCTCCTTTAAACCCGGGGAATCCGTCTTCACCCTGAGGAGAAAGAAAAATAATAATTTAATTCACCCACAATGCAGCTTTCACACAGTGAAACAACAAAAACAAACACTGATTCTTTTCAATCTTCTTATTTCCTTTTTTACATTGCTCAGTACACCCAGTTTTAGAGCAGGAAACTGGACCATGCTGCCCCCTACAGGCTACACGGTAATAACGCATAAAATGATGTACTGTATGTAAAGGAAATCATTGAAAAGCATGTGATGTAAATTCATTTAAAGTATATAAAGTCTTAAAAATTATTTAAATTAAACTTTAAACTTAAAGTTATTTAATTTAAACAAAATCTTAAAACTGCGAACTGTTTACAATAAATAGTCTCCAACTAGGAATCATTTACATGATGAACAGAATGAGCAAAGATTTAAATTAGGAATTATTGATGAGGAATAAATTCTCAACATTAGGAATCATTTACAATGAATAAAGAAAAAATCAGGAATCATTTATGACAAATACATTCTCAATAGTCTCAATAATTTTCAGTAAACAAATCAGGAATCATTTACTGTATGATGAACAAAGTCTTAAATTAAGAATTATTCACAACAAATAAAGTCCTTAATTACTGTAGGTATCACTTACAATAAATGAAGTCTATGAAAAACTAGGAACCAATTACAAAGAAATGCAATCTTAAATTAGGACTCGTTTAGGACGAATAACGGTTAAATTTACAATTAACAAAGTCTCAAATTATTAATCATTTGCACCACACAAAGTTTTAAGCTGTAAATCATTGACAAAAAGTCTAATAAAAATTAAATAAAGTAGGCATCACTTATTATGGATACAGATTCAACAGTCTCAGCCTAGGAGTTCTTTACAGTGAATCGACTCATTTAATCATGAACCTGAGTACCAGACCAAATCTAATGATTGCAGATTTTCTTATCTAACTGATTACTACACTATACTTTACTACGACACAGAATTCTGATCCTCACCTTCTCTCCTTTTCCACCTTTAAGTCCTCGAACTCCATCGGCCCCCTGTTTAAAAACACATCATGTGCTCAGACCTCACACAGTGAATATGTACTGTTTTAATTCTCTGTACAACTTTATGTTTCTCTTTGTACCTTCACTCCACGAGGTCCCGGGTATCCGATTGGCCCCTGAGGACCAGACTGACCCTACATAAGAAAGAAATAAAAACAAAATTGATATAATAATTCAATATTCAGTGTTCTATATTTTGCTTTAAACTAATGATTTTGCATCAATGGAAATATAATCAATAGAGTATTCAGTAATAATGAAATATAAGTATAAGTTTATCTGTTTTTTATGTGTTTATGTTTTTTTTTTTTTTTGAATAAACAATTCTTGTGGTTTGATTTTTGGGAAAAACTATTTTTAAAAGGACAAATAAATTTATAAAGAAATGTAAATATTATTCTGTAGTTTCAACTGTATAAATAGTTAAAAATGTATAAAGTAATTTAAAAAAGGAATTTTTAGTGCAAGTCTAATATTTGTTGTATATAAATATAATGAGAAGATAAAACATTGGATAAGACACAATGTAATATTTATTGCAATTGTTTTGTTGTTGTTTTATCCAAAATATTTATTTATTTATTTATTTATTTATTTATTTATTTATTTATTTATTTTAAGGGTATTGTGTTAAGGCTTTTTATTAATATTTATTTATTTACTTATGTATTTATTTATTTAAGTATTGTGCGTTTTTCATGAAAATAAGATTAGATGATGGTTATCTAAGAAAGCTAATATTCATAAAAAAAAAATATATATATTTATATATATATATATAT
>JAOVVB010000046.1:5183732-5195987 GCA_028570985.1 Heterobranchus longifilis
CATTTTGTGTGACAAACATGCAAAAGAATAAGAAATCAGGAAGGGGGCAAATAGTTTTTCACACCACTGTATTTAAATGTGTAACTTCTGTTTTGGGCTTTTTAAACATCAAAGCAATAATCTTTTTCTCCTGCTGATCTTGTGCACTACGCTCCGGTCCAGCAGGAGGCAGTATTGTACCAACCATTTATAAAATTTAAAGTAAAAGAAGAAGCAGAAAAGATGAATGAAGGATGAAAAAAGAAAGAATGGAATTTTTTTTTTTTTTTAGAGATTTTAGAGAATTAAACTTTTGAAAGTTACTAAATTGTTCGAAATGTGTTAATTGATGAATCAATTGAGTTAATTGAATTTTGGTCTACAAAAAATTTGTTTAATTGCTTAATTGCACAGCTCTAGCACACACACACCACCGGATTAGGTCTGAACTGTCGCTTATTCCTGCCTGGAATCTGTTGGGGTTTTTTTTCCCACTCAGTACTTGTAAATTACAATTACGAATTATTTACATTGTTATTTGTTAACTGTTGTACTTAAGCCTGTTTGTTTTTGTTTTTTTTACCATTTATAATGACTGGGATTCCTTTGTCTTCCTTTATACTGAATTACAGTATATCATTAGTCAAAATGTTTTTACTTTAACATAAGAAGATAAAATGGTCGTTTGATTTAATTAAATGAATTCGATGTTAGAATTAGAGAAGGGAGATGCGATAAGATTTTCTTCCTGGTGTGTCTCTGAACTTGGTGTAATCCTTCCTGTCCTGAACTCATGACCCTCCGGTTTCGGCAGGAGAAAAAGCCAGGCTAAACTAAGGGCATGGCACCGGAGTGCTGTGTGTGTGTGTGTGTGTGTGTGTGTGTGTCTGTGTGTGTGTGTGTGTGTGTGTAGAGAGAGGTAATGGTGGATAACATCAGTGTATCTGAGAGACTGAAAGTGAGCACATGATGAATAGTTGAGTCTCATACTGTAGCTCTAGGTATATGGAAGCGGAGTGAAAGCCCATCATTCATCCTTTCTGGCTTTAAGGGATTGAGTGCCTCAGTATATAACGCGCAAATTATAATCTATTTCGATCGCCAGTCTTTTTTTAGGAGCCCAAGGGTGGAGAGGTGCAGGAAAAACATAGCACACTTACTCCACACTTCAACCCGGGGCAAAAAAGCCTATGTGTGGGCTGTGAGAAAACACTAAGGAGTGTTTGGATTTAAGAGGAGGGGCAAAAATGCTTCAGAATGCTGACCAGGTATTTCCTCCATATTTCCCCAGCACGCACTTCAGAGACGCTGGAGAAGAAAGGACAGACGGTGCCCCTGTTCTCTGGCTCTGAACAGAGAACGCTGTGTTTCCTAAACCCCGACTGACACCCAATCCACCTCAGGACTCCAAATATGTGTTGGCTTAAGAGGCAGGCAAAAGAAGAAAAAAAATCAGTGAATCTATTAAAGGCGACAGTTTAATGGGGCCATTTTTCAGGGACCTTTGGTCTCGCAGCAAGGCTGTGATTGTCGGGATGTCGTTCGTTTTGGACAATATCTTATTTTTTAAAAAGCAGGAATTCTTAAGCAGGCTGATCATGAAATGGACGATGGACTTGCTAAAGGCGAAACTATTCTAAACCTTATTAATTTCAGCTGATTGTTCGGAAAAATGTGACAGAAGGAAAATAAATAATGCTGAAAAAAACATTCAACTATTGTGTGTTAAATGTGTAGCATGAACACGCCTTATGGAACTTATGATTTCATTTCTAATATAAGCACAAAAAAAAAAAAGCGAAATTTCATTAACAATTGCAAGCCAAAAATTCCCAAAAAAGTTTTTATTTTAACTGGTTAAAAAAAAAAGGATTTTGCACAAATCCTACACTCACACATATAAATAAGACTTAATAAAATTTTTTGACCTTCAATGTTAACTGGTTCCAGTAAACACACTTTTTATTATTGAATTTATTTTCTGATTAATATTAGCAATGCAGTAGTCTATTTCGTTTTAGTAAATGAGCATTGATGTGTAAGGGGCATCCAAGTCAAAACAGGACTTTAGACAGTACGGTGATGAGACTCTTAGCCGTAGTAAAACATTTGAACGGTGCCAACATTTTAAAGAAGGCAATGAATAATGATCCCGGCATGAGGTGGGTCAGAGCCCACTGCAGTCACTCCAATGAACATTCAGCGAGTGGAACATCTGATCCATGAAAATCAACGTCGCCAACTTGCAGAAGAGACGCATCTGTCTGTGTGAACTGTAAACACAATCATTCACATTACAGGAACTCGGCTGGGAGTTATCGCCACGTCCCCCGTACAGTCCTGACCACTGCAAGACATTTCCACATGTTTCGGTCATTAAAGGAGTTCCTGGAAGGCCAGCGTTTTAGGTCGTAGATCCAGCGTACTGAGAAATCTTTTTACCTTGATGGTGTCCAAGCACTAGTGAAACACTGTGATACGTACATTAGTGTATCAGTGGATTATATAGAGAAATAAGGTTTATACTCTCAGAACTGTGTTCTGTTATTCTGCACAATAAAAAGTCCTGATTAGACTTAAACACCCCTTATATACTCAAATACATTCTGCAAAATTACGAGGAATCTGTCTCACATATCAAACATAATATTAAATGTAAGAATTTTGCACTTTATTTCTCGTTTTCTGACGATAATAAAAACTTTAGGACGTTTTACACTATTTTAAAGTAGTAAAAGAAAAATTTGTTTGTATTTAAAGATTAAGATTAAGACTTTAAATATTAACTTAAACACTTCAAAGGATGTAACATGTGGCTGTATATTACCCTAAAGAATGTAGCTACATTAAAAAAAAGAAAAAAAAGATGATGACAACCACTCCTCCTTTAGGCATGCAGATCAAGCACATGTCCCACCAGGCTCTCAGATCCCACTGACAAGATCTGTCAGTAATTTCAAGAGCAGAACGTGCATCTGCGTAAAACAGCATGAATTCGAGTTTTGTCCCAGGCTATGTTCGCCAAGAAAGCAAGAAAAAAATGGATATAAAAGAAACACCACCATAAACAATGAGAAATTAATAGCTGGTTGGAGGAATCAAAACTCTTGTGAAAAGGCCAGCCATCACCCCTTTCACATCCCCCATCAGTTTAAACAAACGTTTCGCTTCAGGGACAACGGCTGACCCCTGAGTCTGAGCACGCCTTCCCCTCGCGCAAACGCAACACATTTCAAACCCACGTGACAAGCGGCCAGTGAGTACCGTCATTCGAATTAAACTTTGCTTTTTCTCTGTAAAGAAATCCTAATCATGGCTACTCAATAACACAACCATACTGTAGCTTTAAAATTATAGATTTAAAACAAGGACACACATGTTGGAGAATTTGACATTACTTGTACATTTTTTTTACCAAATACAAAAACTGCAGCTGTTGCTTTCTCCCCTAAAGTCTATATACACAAAACGTACATGAACGCAAATTCACACCAGATTGCTCTTAATTAAGGCCAAGAGCCTTTGAAGTTTTTTTGTTTTTCCCCCCTAACTGTAATCACAAGTAGTTGTAGAGATCAGACTGCTTTTTTTTTCTTCTTCTGCTTCCTTAAAAGCAACGCAGATGTTCCTGGAATACCGCTAATTGAGAATCTTCCCAGTGCTCCCCGCCAACACACTCACACACTCATACGAACACAAAGACACACAAGCTCTTCCTAGCCAAACACCAAATTCCTAGAGGCAGTGAACAAGACATGAATTGGCTTTGACATTTTTATCTTTTACAGAGGTCATAATTTAAGCTAAAAACAGGTTATGGTAAAGTGATGTTTATCCTATAGCACAGCAAAACTCCACAATCTATCCAGTTTACTGCTAAGCAGCACAGAGAGCTTGTGTTTTCACTTTTTTTCAGCATTTCCAACACCTGCAGTCCATATGGCGAGCCAATTCTACACAAAATATTCCTGTAAAGCTTTATGAAATTTCCCAGAAAGTCAAAACTAAAGCTTTAACTTTCAATCATCTGAGGACATCCGTCCATGGTTTATGCTAATACGTGTATGCTAACTGTGCTTTTCTTCATCTTACGCAAGCTACTCATGGTTTGTCAAAATCTTTAACTCAAATGATTGCCTAATGTGAGTTCCTCGGAACAATCCTACCATTTAATAACTCTTTAGACATATTTTTGCGAGAACGTTTGAGTAAAACCTGTGTGTAAAAGCTAAGTTTAGCTAAGTGAGTGTTGTCAGCTGTTCAGTTGCTGATTTTTGTTCCTATTTAACAATCAAAATTAATTCTTATTATTTATTTCCTGAATTCAACTACAATATTAAAACTTTATTACATTTAGTATTTTATTACCAGTAGCCTATTAACAGTTGCTTGTCCTGATTCCTGAACATCAATCCCTAAAAAGCTTGAAATACCATTGTATCTCCAGGTTATTTGGGTTGAATCTGCCTCTGTATTGATCTCTAAGAGGTTGACTGAACAGAGGAACCCCTCTGGCCTTGAGTGGCTTTAATTACAAGGCAAACTGAGACGATCCTTGCAGCCTGAGGTGTGTCTTCTTTTAAAATAACAACATGTGCCACCAGTTTAGGGCATTCTGCAGACCGGGAAGTCAATTAATATTTCAGATGACGCACTAACTAGCCTGTTAAAAATTAAGCTACAGTATCTTTTAGCATCTCAAATAATCCAATGACTAAGCTAAATCTGCTTCTATAGCCAAAGTATGATGTTATCATCTGGTAGCTGCTTCCAAATCCTGGTCTTGGCACCAGTCCCTGTTTCTTTCTTCTGATTCCAGGTATTAAAATTCCCCCGGATAAAATCTTTCAACCAAGTGGTAAAACACATATCTAACGTTTATAGCTGACATCCTGTATCACATCCCATTCTATGGAAACATCCTCCATTATCATGTGCTAATAAACATGCTGTCTGGCACTTCTGAACACTTTCCAATGTAGTTCCTGTGAGTTTTTATCTTTCCACTTATCATATCTTCTCAGTTCGACGGTGGCAAAATTCCCGCTTTATATACTACACACCACTGTCGTTAGGTAACACCATGCCTGTACTTTACTTAACTACATTTCTGTGAGGCATTGCGTTACCTAACGGCAGTAATGTGTAATATTTAAAGTGGGAATTTTAGCCCCTTCTAACTGTCATCTGCTGGCTGTCCTTCGAGACATGCCTAATAACATAACAGGTGTTTGAAATCAGAATCTGAGCTGGTTACAGACAGCAACGAAAAAAGCAGGTTCACAGGAAAGGAGCAGAGAGAGAGAAAAAAAAAGAATTACTATGAAAAAGACTATTGTGAGCTAACACAAGCTGTGTAAAATGCCTTTGCCGAATGCCTAAATGTACTTAAGTAAATTTGAAGGTGAGTAATTCTGTACATTAACTCATGTTCACAATTAAATGGAAAACTACCGCTGAACCACTACTAAAAGACTTAACGCCTTTAAAATTACAGGGTTCCAAAAGCATGCCCAGAAAAAGCTTATTGTACATATATCCAACTCCTAGACACCAGGAAGTCCTGAAAAAGCATGAAGACTCATCACTCCTGGCTTTCTGCCCACTTCAAGCAGTTTTTCAGTCCCACAAAAATCCTAAAGATCATAATATCCTCAAGCATACATGGAGGTATAGCATTCATTTATTTTTAGTAACTGATTTATCCTTGTCACGGCTTAATGGTCTAAAGCAGGGCTCTTCATCTCCAGTCCTGGAGGGCCAGTGTCCAGCATGGTTTGCAATTCACCAACACCTAAACACACCCACTGAACCTAGTACTTAACAGATTAGTTCAATCAGCTGTGCTTGAGCAGGAGTCGCCAAAGTTTGCTGGACACTGGAAAACCCTGGTCTAAAGCTTATTGTAGGAATGTTGCGCATTATTTGTGAATACAAATTGGGTGGGACTTGATGCTTAAATATTTGTATCCTCAGCCACATATACTGTATTTGTGGCAGCTTAGAATTACAAGTCCAAGACCAAACCAGGGGACCTGCAGTGAACCTAAAAAAGGTAAACAAATGAACTCTTGGTGGTACCACTGAGGGTACAATTTTTGTAACCAAGAAAACAGCAAAAAACTTCTCCAATACTTCAGGTTATCTGCTGTTCAGTGTAGACCTTGAATGTACTTACCTCAAAGACCTCCTCATCCAGAATTCTGCTTCCAAACACAGTAATGCCTTTAGTGTCGAGGTTGGCATGGTCACTTCTTTTCAAGGGCTTAGTGATCTTCTTCTTGCAGTCCAGAATGATGGTCACAGTCTTCTTCTCCACGCTGATGGCCACACGATGCCACCTGTAAAACAAAAGTAGAACTCATGAATGTATGGACAAAGTGCACTTTACCAACTTCAAACATGAATGATGTTAAATGATGCCCTTTTTTTATTACTTCCTTATTGTGCACACATGAATTCCATCAGAGATGTAACAAGCTAGAGCAGGGGAATCACTCAAAAATACTCTGCACGTGTGACATTGGAGAATTAGATGTATTCTGTATAAAGAACTGTTAAAAGTCCGATGTAGACTACTCTTGCCTCAGTATCTGTCGACTGTGGTTGAGTCCTGAACAAAACTAGTGAAGGAGCTATACTTCTTCACCAATTGGATGTTATACTTCTGTACTTGCTTGGACGCAATTTCCAACAGTGCATTGTGAGATTCCTGGAGACTATAATACTAAAGCAGTCTTACTGTTGTTTGGAGTTTTTCTATAAATTTATATCTAAAAAAAAGCAATACACTTATAGATTCCCTGAGAACCATATTCTCATTTTGAGACATGACTATTAAATGGTTTTCCAGAACCAAGACAAGGAGTACAGGTCATAGGACAGCAGGCTAACAAAGAGCACACGTGAGTCCTCCAACTCTAACACCTTAACTGCTCCACATTCCAGACAGGACCACATTCCACCATCAACACAGATTAGTCTCATTAAAGTCCAAACCAAATGGTTAGTCTGCATGACAGACAGCATGAACACTGTGGAAAGTGTGCTGGAGAGGAAACAGCCAGCCAAAATATGGACTACAGGGATCTTGATCAAATTTTATAAACAAACCAGAATTCCCAGTCTGAACCATGTCCCGCAGCATTCGGACAAATGTTTATTTTCTTAATAAACATTATGATGTCTTTTAGTACTTCAGTCTGCTTACATTTATACATTATGCCAAATTCTGTTTTATTAGGCTTTTAAATAGGTGGCATAACCTAGCTCTGAAGCCTCCTCAAATAGTGTCTACGTAAATGAGCTACTGGTGAGCCATGCCCCTTCAGAGAACAACAGAGCGGGGGAACAAACCAGGGCAGGGGTCTCTTCTTATATGATGTCACAATAGAGGAGAAAATCTAATTGGCTTGTCTAATTAGCAAGCCAATACAAAATTAAGAAAAAGGGGCAAAAAACAGGGAATTTAAAAAAAATAATAATTTTTATTGTTGGTACATGCACACTTGAGACCCATCTGAATATCTAATCATGAAAAAAGTGAATTTTGTTTAAAAAGTGCCCTTTAAAGCATTAATTTAAAGCATGGGTAAATTAAGAGAGTGCATGATATATTATATTATATATTGTAATAAAGTCATAAAAAAGTAATTTAAAAAAAAAAGTTTGTACTAAAAACAGGGTGAGTATGACTTTTGCACATTACTGCACAAAACATTAAATGACCTGGCAGGTAACTTACAATAGCTTAGCATGTTTAAAAGCTAATTCCATCTGATCGTCCTGGCTGACAGTGAGAGGGAAAACAAGGTCAGTTAGTTGCTAACAGTTAAGTTAGACACTTTACTGCATATGACTCCATTTTTGGTGTTTCAGCTGTTGTCTTTCCTTGTCAAATTATGTAAAAACAACATCATTAGCAAGGAAATCTGTTTACGCTTTAAAATTAAATTAATGAGCTCCAGATTTCAGGACAGCCCATGTGTTTGGTCATGTCCCGCTGCTTAGAAATGCAACAGTTCTGTCTTAACCAGGACGAGGAATTTAGAATATGAAGCTTAATTCGATGTGATGATCACAGAGGTCGCAAAGGTCATGTTTAACACACCCCATCTGCCACCCTGTCATGTTTCCTTTTCTTTGCAGTAACAATGCACATAAAGAGGTTTCTGGTAAAGATCAAGTCTCAGCTGGTCTCTTCAGGCCTCAGCTGATCTTGTTTAATCTTAAGAATTTCTCTTATACAGATATAAAAACTAGGACGCGCCACGGTAAGTCCTGGTAATGTCCGGAAAGTCAAAAAGAGAGCTAACTGTAATACCAGCGTAGCATTTCTGGTAAAAAAAAATCATGACAGATCTTAGTTAGCTTTGAGCGTGCTTAGCATTTATCATATGCATTGTGGTTATTCAAAAGAAGCTGCAAAAACGCAGACAGTGAGTTTTGATTACAGCGTTAGAAAGCTCAAAATAGGAAAGGCAGGGCTGAAAAGTCTGTCATTACAGCTGTATGGAACGAACCACAAGGACGCCGCTAAGCTAACACTGCATATGTTCAGAGCTTCGTAAGATATAATTAGAAAAACACTCCAATATACACATAAATGGTTTTTATATTAAAGATTCATTAATACTGCTTTAGGGACAAGCCCTGTAACACTGCTAAGCTAATTTCATCTTTGAGAAGAGCCTCAGAAGCATAGCTAAACATTAGCTTTTGACAGAGAGTCATAAGTCACAGCTAAGCTAACACTGCTTGTGGAAAAGCACTGTAAAAAAAACAGCTAAACTAACATCGACTGTGTATTTAAAGTTTATTGGACACAGCTGAGCCTTGTTAGTACAGCAAAGCTAATTCTTCCTATCAAGTCACAGCTAAACTAACACTGCCTATGAAGGACCCTCAACGTAACAGCTAAACCCACTCTATAGAAAGAGACAAAAACATCATCGATTTTACACTAACAGTCTTATAAGATACACCAATGACAGCTACACTCTCACTTACTTTCCGTCAGCCAGGTTGAGGGTACGGAACAGAGGGTAGTCCTCGGGTGCGGGTTTGCCTGTCTGGTCCTCATAAAGGAAGACAGGAGAACGTCCAACCTCCACGCCGAGCTGCTGGATGCCTTGCTCATTGTAGATGGACAGAAGGAAGGACTGGAGACCAGCTTTGGTTTTGAAGGTAGTCAAGACGGAGAAGTCTTCAGGGAACAACCCAGCTATGGTTGAAAGAATTGAACAGAGGTTAGTGTAAAAGGAAAACACAGTGATTGATGTAACCATGACTAAGATTTTGCTTTGGACTGGGCAATAATAAACCTCACTGAAACTATCCAAAAATTCCAGTTCCTCCTGGAAGATGAAAAAGGCTTTACTATAATTCTTTAAAAAAGTCAGTGGTGTTTCGCAGATAAACCATGAAATTCCTCAGCACTTCAACAGCATCATGCTAACAAAGAAGCAACAAGTTAAACAAAACCCAGCTGCACCACACCACACGCAGAAACCTCGCATTCGTTTACTTACAGTAGCAGCATGATAACATCTGTGATTGTATTCCCAAAACAGCTGTCACCACATCTGGTTTTCCTCTAATCAAGTTTGCAGATTGAGTTTTTAAATCAAATATGGTGTCAAGCTCAAGATGTATGTGACATTTCTGAGGACACTAAAACGCATGCATTGCCATTAACTATGACAAGCACTGACCCGATGGACACCACATGCTTACATATGAGAGTACATGAACATTGTACTTTATATATAATTTAGGGCAGTGGAAGCTCAGCGGGTTAAGGCTCTAAGTTACTGATCAGAAGGGTGGTTCAAGCCCTTCTCTGCCAGGTGCCATGGTTGGGCTCTTGAGCAAGGTCTTTAAGCCTTCACTCAAGGGGTCACTCAAGGGGCGCTGTGTCACGGTTGTCCCTACATTCTGAGCCAACAATCCTAATAAACTTGTACAGTATATATTATACATCCCCTAATAGAGCACCAGAGATTAATCTTTTTTTTTCGTTTTACGTTTTACGTAGATTACGTTTACGGCATTTGGTAGACACCCTTATCCATTTTATCTCATTATACATTTGAGCTGTTGAATGTTAAAGGCCGTGCTCAAAAGCTCAACAGAGGCAATTTGATGGAGATGGGATTTGAACCTGGGACCTTTCTATGAGTAGTCCAGAACCTTAAACACCAAGCTACAACTACCCAGATATTCTCCATAGTTTAGTGACGTCCCAGTGTGCTCCATCTCATTAGGGCACTCCCATATCAGTAACATCTACAGTACCAACCAAGAAGAGAGCAAGGCTAACACATGCTTCCTCCGATGCACGTGGCGCAGCTGAACGGATATTTTTTAAAATGCTGCCACTGCACTTGGAAGAAAACTGCTATCCACCTCCTTCCACTTGCAAGAGTTCATAGACGCCAATGATTAGCTAGTGTACCTATGATTGATGTGGGAGTGTAAATACAGCCCTATCGGGACCCACAACCGCCCCTAAGAGAGCACGGCCAATCTGTTCTCTCTAGTCTCTTGTGTACGGAGGGCTGTAGACAGAACCTATTTTTAACGTTTGCCAGGAAAATCTATTTCTGCCCCAAAACCCTATAATAAACTAAAATTGTATACTCTCTAGATATGAAAATGACTTTGAACATGACAAGTAAAAGATCTGATTGTCCAAGTTCTCCCAGAAAAAAAATCAAGACTTCATAGCCAGTCAATAATGTTCCTGAACAAAGCATTGAATCCTGCAACAATTACCACATTTGTTTCATTTATAATTATATATTTGAATCATTAGTCATAAATATGATTGAAATATTTAAATGAATTTTAGAGCTGCACTGTCTGAATTTCACAAAAGAACCACTCCAACA
The DNA here is from genome assembly GCA_028570985.1 of Heterobranchus longifilis. Lineage (NCBI taxonomy): Eukaryota > Metazoa > Chordata > Actinopteri > Siluriformes > Clariidae > Heterobranchus > Heterobranchus longifilis. The sequence goes on from JAOVVB010000046.1 coordinate 5,194,604, forward strand.
GTTCAGCCACCCCCAAGTCCAATAGGTCAGCCAAGTCGGCATAAACCATAAAAAAGCAAGGTTTAGCCACCAAGCCCATGATCTCGCCTGATCGATCACATTTAGATTAAAGTGGAAACTGTGTATACTACCACTTGATCCAATAGTTTGTAATGGATGTTTTACCTGGGAAGAGCTGACTGGTAGGAGCGCTGATCTGAGCCGCCTTTGCCACTCTGTAGGCGGTGTCAGGCTTGGACGATTTCCGATTTACGCAGAACCCTGAAGCCTTCTCCACTCCTTCAGGGGTGTTGGGAAACTCTAAGACTTTTAGCACATCCACTGTTTCAACTGTAAAAAGACAGAGAGAAAAGACAAGAAGAAAAATTGGGTTATCACCAAGTTTTTAGCCCAGCATAGCTTTGAGGATGGTAGAGAATAAGCTGAGATGAAATTACAAGCAGAAAATCAGGGACAATGTCATATTTAAGATACCAGCCTTCTAAAATTTGCAGGGCTATAGGTTTGGGAAATGTCATGGACCTTAATGAAGGTCTGGTGTTAGTGACTGAGAGATTGTGATCCTTGAGAGACACTGTTGGAACCCTGAATGAGATCTTTTTAAATGCCACATTTAACATTTAACCATCATTCACCTCTGTTCCCTCAGAAGTACATAACCGTGTAACCAACAAGGGGCTTAAACGTTTATACTAAAATGCCCTTCTGATGACACATTTTGTGGGTGATGGTACATTTTTAACACACTTCCAAATTGTAAAGGAGCTATTTGAGCTGTTTTGTTTTTTTTTCTTCTACAAGTCACATAATATGATATGCAAAGGTGTGATACGACACAATACAATACATTAAACTAGGGGCATTCAAGTCAAAGCAGGACTTTAGATTGTGCAGAGTAAGAGAACACTGTTGTAAAAGTGCCTTTATTTGTCTATATAATCCCCTGCTACACTAATGCACTTATCTGGTGTTCCACTAATGCTTGGATACTATTAAGGTAGAAAGTTTTTCAGTACACCAGAGCCATGATCAGACTGCCTGCTTCATGTCATCGTCACTGCTGCAATTTTTTTTTTTTTACTGCAGCTAAGAGTCTCATCACCATACAGTACGTGAAGTCTTCTGTGAATGTTTATCACTTTTACCACTTCATTCACCAAAAGTTTTATCACGAATCCTGGGTTTAAATCCCCTCATATTTTGCCTGAGGTTTTGTTCTTTTTTTCATTTTTCTGTTAGCCTGGGTTTAAGTACGCCAATTACATAGACATTGACGAGGTATGTTTGAAGGATGAACGAAATGCATTATCTGAAGGGTAGTTATTAACACACAGACACACACACACACACACACACACACTTTGTGGAGCTTTGAGGCCTGTGT
>JAOVVB010000046.1:5198823-5212028 GCA_028570985.1 Heterobranchus longifilis
TATGAGATGCTATTAGAGGACATCAGAAAGGACGGACAGAGCTGCCAAAATCAGCAGAGTCAAGAGGAGATGGGTGAAATGTGAACATTGTTCAGAGGAATGCACACCCGAGTCTGTTCGTGCCCCGGGGGGCAAAGGGGAAAAAACATGTCTGTACGCGGCAAGCCTGCAGAAATACCTTCACGTGAAATCAAACATACAGCTCATCAATTAAACGTTATCATGAGAAGGTCTGATATGACTGCCGATATCGGTATTGCGATATATTTTAACAATATGTCCGCTGATCATTAGGAGTATCTCTGATTTATTACAGTAACAGACGACTCCAGCTGATGAGATGTTCATTATCGCAAGCATACACAGTGTAAGTTCATCGTCTCTTTGCTTTGTTCTCGCGGGGTCGGACGCGTTCCCAATCCCTGCTAAGGCCCAAGTGTGCGCTTGCCTTTGAACTAAAATAATAGGGATGAGCGCAGAGGACCATCATCAGGGAACGGCGGGGATATGCAGGACAACAAGGCCTGGTCTCAACCACACACCCACACAGAGAGAGGAAGGGGGAGAAAAAAAAAATCAGAGCCCAGGTTTACCCAAAGCTCCTTGATGGCCTTGGGTACGTGTGGAGATATGTTGTGATCAGAGCTCGTCTTCAGTGATCTAATCTGGTTCTCTGGGTCTTCTCCACACACCAGAAACCACACAGCGTCCCTCAAAGTGATCCAGCTTCCTTCATGTTCCAAATCCTTAATTGCTACGCTGCCGCTTTATTGAGGCACGCCCATAACGAGCAGCCTGCGAGAGCTTCAATTACAACGCATTTGATCTCTCATTAATATCAGACAGAGCCCGCTAATTGCAGGGGAAGCTTGTCCAGACCCTGATCCAGATTTAGAACAAGGGTCTGCTGAACTCCTCTCTCTCTCTCTCTCTCTCTCTCTCTCTGTCAGCAGTCAGCTGGTAGGATTGTTGCCGGACGACTTGCTGAAAAATTCTTCCCCTTAGTGCGGGACAGGGATCTGAAAGCCTGGAGGAATTTCTCCCCGTGTCCACACACACACCTAACGGACCATTTGCTCAAACAAAGAGGCTTTAAAAAAAGAAAAGAAAAAAAAGCTTGGCTGAGGCATAAATCTTAAAAAGTCGTCTGAAAGGATGCCTTCTGAGCGCATTCCTGCTCCCTCGTCTCACTACCATCCTAGAGGGCTGAGGTTGAGCGCACTAGACTAAACTCAGTCACCTTCTTTGCAGGAGTCCACACACAAACACACACACAATTTCTTTATATTGATTGATATAAACTACTGTATATATAAAGTTGCACCATTCTGAGACACTTTGTCTGCCTGAATTTGCTTCTCATATCTACACACGTCAAGTGTGTTTTTGCATCTTCTGACCTTAATATAACACATCCAGATGTGCTATATTCCTACTTTCAAAAGTGCTTAAAGTGTTAAATAACACACTCCTTGCTTATTTACAGTCATGCAATTAATGCTATCATTCTTAATTTAGTAAGATTTAAAAATAAAGTTCTTTCGAATTGATCCTTCCTGAGGAACTTGATTCTATGCAACAAAAAAAAAGTGGATCAAGAAGAAAGCCTGAAGCATTAGTGATTCCTAAGGGTATGGATTTTACAGTAGGTGAGGATAAGTGAAAAACATACTGTATGAAGGTACTCCAGATGTTCTTTTCAGCATAAACCCTTAATGTTAAGAACGCTTTCTCAGTCTCAGTCATTTTTTTTTTTAAAAGAGAAAAAAAGTTCTTCGGATGATCCTTTCTGAGGAACCTGAAGATATTCTAACCAAAAAAAATTGGATCAAGAAGAAAGCCTGAAGCATTAGTGAGTCCTGAAGGTATGGGTTTTTTGGTTGAGGATAAGAGCTTCTGAAGTGTTCTTCTCAGCAAAAAAAAATTAATGTTAAGTGATCATTCTCAGTTTGGTTAGATTTTTTTTTAAAGAAAAAAAAAAGTTCTTCTGATGATCATTCCTGAGGAACCTGAAGATATTCTAAACGAAAAAAAAAAAAAGGCTGGATCAAGAAGAAAGCCTGAAGCATTTGTGATTCCTAAGGGTATGAGGATTTTAGGTGAGGATAAGAGTTTATCAAAGGTGATCCAGATGTTCTTCTCAGCATAAACTCTTACGCTGAAACGCTTATGGTGAGTAAAACATCTGGAAAAGAGCATCTGAAGGTGCACCACATGTGCTATCTATCTATCTATCTATCTATCTATCTATCTATCTATCTATCTATCTATCTATCTATCTATCTATCTATATCTGTCTGTCTGTCTGTCTGTCTATCTATCTATCTATCTATCTATCTATCTATCTATCTAATTTTTCAAGAAAAAATACTTAATGTTTCAGGAAAAAAGTCTTAATGATTTGAGAAAAAAGTCATAATTGTTTGAGAAAAAATACTTAATGTTTTGAGAAAAAAAGTCTTAATGATTTGAGAAAGAAAAGTCATAATATTTTGAGAAAAAAAAGTAATAATTTTTTGACAAAAAAGTCATAATTTTTCAAGAAAAAAGTCAGACTTTTTCAAGAAAAAAGTCAGACTTTTTCAAGAAAAAAGTCAGAATTTTCTATGCTTTTTTCGCGCTGAATGACTCATTTCCAAGAAACGTCTGAGCACATCTCTGGTAAACACAAGATTTAAAGTGGTGCTTTTGCATGATTCCTTGTGGAGAAACTCAGTTTTACACATCTGTCGATTAAATCGACTAATCGATTAGTCCTCAAAATCGTGCTGGTGTTAGTCGACTATGAATGTCTTTAATCGGGGACAGCTGCCCTAAACGATGGTATCATGATTCAGCAATTCTTCTATGTGTTGCAAGATCTACGATACATCACGGTATCTGTAACTGAAGAAGAAAAAATACCCCATTAAAAGGCAAAAAGCAGGGCCCATTGCAGTTTCCTAGAGCACAAGGTGATTACATCAAATGTCTCGTTTTGCCCGACCAACAGCTATTGCTATTTTTGCTTGAAAAGTCACCTAATAGTTGTTGATTAAATTTGCTGATTAAAAAGTGTTCATTGTGTAGTATCTACTTGCAGATTAACAGGACAGCTAGGTTGTATTGTATGCATCTCAGTCTAGAATTCAAACCAACAAACTAAATAATGAAAAACTGATAATATTCTCCTTTTGACTGTGACACTCTTCTTCTTCTTCTTCTTCTTCTTATTATTATTAATAATAATAAAGGCTGACCATTCTGTCTGCCTTTCAGACTTGCCTTTTTGCCAAGTTTCATAGTTCCATGGTAAATACTGTGTACATACTGTGGTCCATCTCTGAGAAGTCTTTGGAAAATCTGTGCCTGAGAGGCAATAGGCTACAGTATATTCGGCTCTACCTGTTTCAGATTTCATCTAGATAGACAGAATTTCCGTGGCAAGCTGTGTATTTATAGCAAAGGGGAAAAAAAAGCTAAGTCAGGACTCTAAAGCAAAAGCATAGACCAAAATACCCACATATTTAACAGTCCTTGCCCACAAAGGTAGATCATAGACTTTATACAAAGTGCACGGCCTAGCTTGACATCAGTGCCTGTGATTCATTTCGGCCCAGACAGGTAAAAAAAAAAAGAAAAACAGTGATTCAGAGATCCCCAAAGGACATCTGTAAATGTGTGAAATGAAAGCAAAGGGTTCACATATAACATTTTGGTTACAGGGTCATGTTTTATTTTCTGATACATTCATGATTGAAAGACTTCACAGAATAATCAACATTGATTATTTTAAATGTGTGTGATCCAATTATTACCTTTAATAATTTGCAAATACATGTATTTATACATTTATGTGACACTTTCTTTCCTAATGGCCCCTGTGTGTTGTTTTATCATGATTTATCAAAGAGGCAGAATTTAACATTTTCACAGCAGACAATGTGACTGCCCTTGACTGAAAAGCACAGGTGTTACTAATAACATTAACAATGGCTCCTTTCTATTCAAGCATCCCAGTAAAGCCATGGCAGTGTGACAGTAAGATAGCATACACAGTACCAGGTCCCTGGAACTGAAGCAGCTAAATGGAATTCAGCCATTGTTAACTGTAGTATTTACACCTGTAGATCTTCTACTGTGACATGTCCAATGCCTTGTTCAGACTGCCAGCCCAAATCAATTTTTAGCATATCCAGATTGTGTCCAAATTGATTTTTAGCAAGTCTGGACCACAAAAAACACATAAAATGCAATTTTTGCCAATCGGATCCAAACCACATTTGGAGGTGGTGGTGGATAGACACTGAAATAAATTGTCTGCTGGCACTTTGGAGGGAGGCTTCTGTCCAGGCAAAGTAATTTCTCATGCTTCCACGTTGGAAATCTGCATCACCAGCGTAGCTATAGCTACTGACGCCAACGTCGTTACCACAGCAGATAGGTTGGTGATGTCTGGACACACAAATCCGATCTCATCACTTGCAGATCACAGTGCAGACAGTCTGTCTTAAAGATCTGATTTTAGAAACAAGTCGGATTTGCCTGCAGTCTGAACATAACCAAAATGTCTTCCATAAAAAGGCCTATGGTAGGATGAAAGGCAGTCATCTGTGTTGTATTGACTGATTAATCGGGCCGATTAATGATCGGTCGATTATCAGATCACAAGGCAGATTAAAGTGCAGAGTGTGCAGATCTACAAAAGGACCAAAAACAAAGAGATGCTGCTTGCTGGTCTTGTGCACTAACGTTTTTATTTATGTAAGTTTATCCATTTCAGAAACAAAGAAATGCTGCTTCCTGCTGAATAAGTGTTAAATAAATATTCATTTAAGTTTAGCAATTTTGTGTCACATTTGTTATTATAATTATTAATATTATTTTTTAATTGTTGTAGGCTATTTTATCAGATGCAAAAAAAGAAAAAAGAATTGGCACTATAAATTGGCCGTCCTGCTCTCTAAATACCGGTATCAGCATCGGCCATTGAAAAACCATTGTTGTGTCAACTACTAGTTTACTCCCTAAAGTTATTTGCATTGCTACTTAAGAAATCTAGGTAAAATGTACTGATCAAGTGTAGATTTAATTTGAAATGTACTATGCAATCATATTGCATATAACTGCCTGCATGAGCCTTTTTGAAAGAGACGTGCTGTCACATCTCAGTAGACTCTGTATTCTGTTATGGCAGCAGTGATCTGATCTGCTTGAGTGTTTCACTGCAGGGTGGGAATACACAGAAAACCCATCTACTGATGAAGTGCAAAACTTATTGTATAAAGTATAAATATTGAAATGCTGAGGAGGATAAACTACCCACTTGGAGAAAAGCCTTGTTTATTTCTCCAGAAAAGTTACTAAAACTGGTAAACATGAACATCTTCACGGGGTACCAATACCATTCACTCAGCCCGCAGCCTCGCCAGTGTCTCTCGACAACATCAGAAGGCTAAGCTGAGCAAAAATTGTCTGCTTTCAGTTTCAGGACATTTTCTGCATGCAGGTGCCCACTCTGAAGTTGCAACAGCCGCCTCGATGGTGCTCAGGGCCACTGCATGGGCAGATTATATAATCTATTAATACTGTCTCTCAGTGATGGCGTCTGTTTACCTCTTGCCACATCTAGCTGAAATGGAAGGAGTCTCTGTCTCTCTGCATGTTAGGCCTGCACAATATATTGTTTTTTTATCGTCATCGCAATATGAACTTTTGCAATAAACACATCACGAAAGAGGATTTTTTTTTGAAGAAAGAGTATCGGTAAAAAACTGCTGTTTATTTCATTTTTTTAAATGGTGCCTTTTGTGTTTAGTTCAAGTCAGAAATAACTTCCCTTCAGTTTTTTTTTTAATTCAACAAGCAATTTGTTGGATTTTAGCAGTATACTGAAAGCAGCAGAAAGATCTGACAAGTAATATTGTTATTGCAATATTTCACAACGTTATTGCATATCACATATTTTTCCTCATGTCGTGCAGCCCTACTAGATTTTTTTCCATTGGATTTTGGATTATTGCAGAAAATAAGCTCTGTGGCAAACACAAGTTTATGATCCTTACACATTTTGTTCAGCAAAATAATCTTGAAAGATAGCATAAATGCAATTGCCAGAAGTAAAATGTTAACATTAGGCTAGACCCGGCCTACACCACGGTTGACTCACTGTCACCACTACTAAGCTGATGGTGACGTTTAATGTCCCTGATAACCTCTCAAGTCTCTTTTAGCCACTTAGTTAGTAACCGCCTTTTTCCCAAGACGGGACTAACATGTTATCGGGGCTGTCGGACATTCGTTATTATGAATCCTGTGTACAATGACGTCCCACACAGCAGAGCGGAGGCAGACACTGACCGGCAGCTTCCGACCTCTGCAGCTGCTGTTGCAGCGAGGAATTCAGTTAGCAGAGTCGTATCTAACTTTTTGGGGGCCAGGGGCCCGATGCAAAATCTTGTGTTGATGGTTTTATTTATGTTAAAGGCCACTTTGAATGATTTTAACTTGATAACTTAGAAAAACCAACAACTTCCAACCAGTATTTAATAATTTAATTAGTTTAAAGAGAGAGAACATTTTGACTAAAAGTAATGATTAAAAGTTGATGAAAATGTAATGACTTTTCGACGACTAAAATGGGACTTAAACGTTTTGCACATGCCTAAAACAACCTCAAGCTAAATTTAAAATCTGATAGCTAAATAAGAGCCATTGAGTAATTGTGCGACTTATAATCTGATTAGTCGACTAATTGTTTCAATAATCGATAACTAGTCGACTATCAAAATAGTCATTAGTTGCAGCCCTACTTGTCATTCAGTGGCTAAATTGAATGCATTTTAAAATGACAGACCAATCTCACATTTACTATAGATGGCTGCAGGTCAGGGCCACTGCTAAAAGCATCCCATTCTGAGTGCTCCTGCAGAATAGTGTTTTTGTTCGTAGCATCCCTGCCACCACTTTTCCCTGGAAACACACACAAAACGCACACAAGCAACCACATACAACCTCTACTCTTGTGCTCCAAATTGTCAACCACCAGCGGTCTGCAAGGTGACAAATGAATACTGTCACTTGGCTAAACACTTACTTGCACTTTTATTACAGTTATGTACTGTTGTTCAGTGTTTTGTTTGGGTTTTTTGTTGTGTGTAGAATGCCCAAAATATCACACTGAGGTTTTTCTTTCTCATACAAAACCCTAACCTTCTTCCAAATTGTCACACAACAAACAAGAAAGCTGGAAATACAAAGTTCGCCCTTAGCTACATGAAGAATGGGTTCATTTTAAATGATAGTAGGATCTCGTATCAGTCGTATCTAAATGTGAACACTACAATAATAGAATACATTTGACTAGATAGAGAAGTGGTTGAATAAACCTGTAACCCTGTGTCCTTCACGCCACCTAGTTTTGCACGTCTATCTGAGGGCCATTAGGGGAGTCGCTGAGAGAGCGAGTGTCACTCTGCATTAGTCCACCGGTCTCGTCCGTCCATTCCATCCTGTCTGATAGGATACAGTCTTATATCATAACCCGCTGTGTCAAATCTGAAATCACATAGGCTGCACCGAGCATTATCGCCCCTGCACTGATCCTAATCACACTAATGCATTCTTTTATGCAAAGGCTAGGACATTTAATGTCTTGGTGAAAATATCAAGATGATGTCTGTACATGAGGATCCTGGTGAATCACTATATCTGCAGCTGGTCAGTGTTGCTCATGTCCAGACAGCCACACGAGGCCCTAGTTGTGAAAATCACAATTTATCTTAAATTGAGCAGAAGCTGCACAGGCGCAAGAGGTCTGGCTCTCCCCCTAATTAACCAAGAGAGAAAACAACATGACTATATACCAATTTGCTGCAATAATTCTGCGTGTGTGGCAGTTGTTTCAGTGTGGCCTGGGGCTCGCAGGCCATGATTAGTGGGGTTTGTTTGTGTTTGTGCAGAGGACACGAGGGCACATTGTTATATGTGATGAGATTTTTTCATTTTGTCAAGAACTAATGTCTAATATATGAGCAATCAGCTGAACACACCTCTTGAACCTGTCACTTCACCGCATTGTGGGGGCGTTTTTATCAGTGATGTGATTATTATGTAACATCTTACTGCTCCAATTACATCCTCTGGAGCTGCAGGAGACAGGAGTGATATGCAGTATCTCGAAGCCAGGGGCTTTGTGCTACCGGTGTTTACGAAGGTCCTCCAGGTTAAATCGAGGTCAGATTATTGCTGCATGCTGTCAGACTTCACATTTTTGCACAGTACTGTACACACAGTTTACAATAACAGTGGCGGTACCACTCTGAATTCTTGATCATTTTTAAAACAATGGGACCTTGATTTTCTGACAGAGGTAGACAAAAGCAGGTTTCTCATGTTGAGCCGGTGGCCACCGATTTTGTCAACTGAAATAACTGTTGCTGGTATTGTATCAGCTGTAGCTTGCGTTAGCTTCAGGAGTTGATTGACAGCACTGTTTTCAGCTGACTTTAAAAAAAATTCAATTCAGTTCAATTACACCTGATTTGTTTTGAAAAGAAAACGCTGTCAAAGTGTCTTAGATATGCACTTCATGGCTACTTTTCCTAACCTTACAAGAACAAAAATGTTTTTAGGATGAGGACTAACCAACATGTTTGGTTATCTCGGATAACTAATTTTGCTGGGGTTGCCGGAGTGTAAAATTCCTCAAATTCAACAGAAACGTTAATGTGAGCTTAGAGTATCTGCCGATACAGATACCAATCGATACAGTTTTACACCCTCTCTTAAACAACTAAGCTGTTAATAATACATTTGTATAGATCCACTTTGCATAACCTAGCCATTTAAAAAAACATCATGCTCAAATTGTGAAACAAATATTCTACTCCCGTAAAGGAAGAAATACAGGACACAGCCCACAACATGACTCTGCTTCTTTTTATTTAAACTTTTTCACACTGTGACATATTTTTACGGCATGTACTCAAAGTTTACTTTAGCATTTACGTGATAGTTTAGGTTAATGGATCGTTTCGGATTAGGTGAAATCCAAAGCTTGACAGGCTTGCTGCACCCACCTATGGTTACTAATGTTTCAGGGAGGGCTTCAGTAAATTGCAGATGGTTACATTTCAGTTATGATCAATTCTTGAGTTATATAAAAGACAGTTTAATCGAATTTGATTCCTAATAAGAATCGTCAAACTGTAAAAATGTGGCTAATATTACAGTATTTCCTCTCAGTACTGAATCTTCAACCTGACATGTTGCCTCTGCTTCCTCTAAACTGCTGCTAAATGATGATCTAATATTTGTGAGACACGTCTCCACAGTAATTAGGTGATATTTTTTTCTCTTTGAGAAGAAATTATTTAATTAGCTTGGCCTTTTCAGGGAGCTTAACCTTTTAAAATGTCAGGTGAAAAGGTTTTAAAATAAGTGTCATATTCTTGGAAAATTCCTGTTTTAGGGGGCTCATGGTGACCTATAGAAGAGTGGCAAAAAAGAAGGTCTGACAGTGATGAATCTTACAGCTCAAAGCAATTTGTTATAGTTCAGATATGTTCTCGGAAACCCCTTTATAAAGCAGAACTCCCACTGAGCTGGACTGACCTGTCTGTGGGCTTGTACAGCACCCACCTGTGCAGACTTTTTTTTAAGAAGTTAGGGAATTTATCATATTAGGTTTGTGTTCAATAGGGTGCTTTATGTCTACATAGCATTAAACAAAAATTATGGGTTTACTAGATGGGCACTAGAGGATAACGTATAACTATTCCCCTCTGTGACAGGGCCATTTGTTTGCTCTGAGGCAGATCAATCCAACTCCATCTTCTCTGGATTCCCTCTGCCTTTGTTGTCGCCACTCTAGCTGTCTTTAGTAATCATCAGCTTTCATGTCAAATAAATGAGCTTTTTTATTGCCAGTGTTGCCGCAGCTCCACCGCTGGTCAAAATAAAAGGAAATGAATAAGGGTTATTTTGCAAGGACATACGTACATGCGGAGTAAACGTGGCCGAGCAATAAAGGCTTCTGTCAGGGTGAATTGGATCACACTGATGACACATCTATGCACTTTACCTCTTGAGGAAAAAGAGAAAATATGTAAAAATTTAATGACTCTAAGAGGAATATGGTGTTCAGGAAAAGTGACATGAGAAATGCGATAAACTGGCAGGTTGTCATAAAAATGTCCCAGACACAGGATGTTAAAAATAAAATGGAAATTGTAGCAAAAAAAAAAATCTTGTTTTAGCACGGTCCGTGTTGAGATTGTGATTTCAGTTTTATTTTTAGTTATGTTTAATGATAGTTCAATATTTCGAGTAAATACCACAGCAAGCATCGTATTGGCCATTACAGCTCTGTGCTGATCAGTTAAACTGCGAGCAGTATCCTTAATCTTTATGAACACTTGAAGTGCTTATAGAATAACCCCTCCAGCTGTCAGGTGCATACTGTATATTCTACAGTAGAGCATCTGCGTCTTCTCTGCTGGCATCAGTAAATAATGCACTCCTGTGCATCTGCTGCTTGACTTAATATATAATTCACACAACGTATGCGGTGAGGCAACCCTTATGCCATTCACACTACACTGCTTAAACCTACCGCAATATGTTGCTTCTGACTTTAATTTGCTCCATAAAACGCTTTGTGGCCAGTCTATTTTGTGTTTTGTCAATACGACCATTATCATCAGCTCTACCACTCATCTATATTACCCATGGCTGATCTATCTTTACATAAAATCCTAATACAAAGAAGAAGTGACTTGTACTGTAAAACATTTGCTGTAATTGATAGAGAGAAGAATGCACATTGTGGATGTTTTACGGCCATGTTTGCTGTTTTGGTTGTCGCTGATGGAAACCTCTCTGAGATGGCTGTGCTACAATATTTTACAGAGTCACACAAGCGTGCAGAGATGGTTATGAAGGCCTGCAGGTGATGTTTATAGGCCGGCGGTGGCCTTGCAGACGTCCTAATATAATTATAGCAATAGTGGTCTGCCGAACTGAACAAATACTGAAGCGCCTCTGCGCTCCACTGCCACCCGCTGCTGCCACTGACAGCACACTACATGAGAATATGCAAATATACATCAAAACGGAGAAAATTTCCATTAAACTTCATATTCCAAGGTGATGTTTCCAGGGTGATTTGTATTTGAAAAATGCTTCATTCTCATTCGCGTGCAGACAAGCTGCCTGGTCCTGGCCTTGTCAAGCACTCGTCAGTATCATACATGAGAAATGTTGCAGTTGAGACTTGTTGGGTTATGTTCAGTCGGGCAAAAAGGAAAAAGTGGCTTCATTTCAACTTGCACTGCTAAACTATTCTGTTGAGAGCATTGCATTAGCTAGATTACAGTTTTATCTGTCAAATGAATGCGCAGAAATAGCTGACATAACATTATGTTGCAAATCCAATTTCGTATTGATTGACAGTGCGAGATTCACCAAGCCCACGTTATGGCTTCCTGCACTATTAGAGCATATTGCGGTGATATTTGCATTGAAAAGAGGGGGCATTTGCTGGGAGTAATTAGTTAAGCTCCTCTGACTTTGGAAATTTAATTGCAGGTACTGTAGAACTGGCTAACAATGGGATAAGTGAAGCATTACAGTCTGTGAGGGACTAACAAACAGCAGGAGCCTCCCTCCTGACAAACAGCACTGGAACACACACACACACAGACACACAAATGGACATACGCTGGCACACACGTGCACTTAAAAAAAAAAAAAAGCATACATCGCCTCCTGACCTCTTGATTCTTTGATCCATTAATGAAATGCAATATTCATACTCCCAGCCCCTGAATGTTTCATTATAACTGCAGAGATGTGGAGTCTATTATTAAGAAGTATCACACAGACTATCTACAGAATGTTGATCATTTATCATGTGCTGTTGGCTTATTGTGTTGCTCCTATGAAATGTTTGACCTTGAATGCTGCCTTCATGCATCCCTGTGTGTTGGAAATCAAAGCATAAGGGACTACCATTAGGTTAATATCATGCACTAAGTGTGCCTGAAACCTGCACGTCTGTTATATCAAGATAAATATTGCCGTTGCTTTTCCAATCTGCCGGTGGTTATTATAATTTGCCACACTTTACAGTACGAACATGTACATTTGTGCTGCTCGTCATGTTTGCTGTTCAGCCTACACAAAACCTTATGTAACCGTGTTGTTAAATCACCTTAAACTGTAGTAGTTACTCACAGAGAATATCTATCATGCATTATAATATGGAAGATTGATTTGTCTTTACATTAGCAGGTTTATCTTAACACCCATAATAGCTGGAACATCAATCACAGGAACAGTGCTGTTAACGTGACACAGTGGACACTGTTAATTATTTAAAAGGATCACTGACTATTAATGGTATTTTACCTCACCTTTCCCATTATCTGTAGCAACCAGTTTGTTTTCCTCTCAATTAGGCACGCAGGCAGTGAGCAACACCCATCTCCTATTACTGGGATATGGCAACAGAGGCCATGGGGGAAGGGAAAATAACAGGCTGCTGTTGTTATCACTGCTGCTGCTACTGCTGCTGGTGAGGGATTGTTTTTAGCATTTTCTTGGCTGCATTTCATTTCTTTATTCTTTCCACCATAACTTGCCTCTGCTATTAAACCTCTGTCACTCCCTTCTGGAGGTCTAAAATGACTGGGTCACTGAAACCTAACCTGAGTCAGAGCCATGATGTGGTCTGTGTTTCTTTGTTATAGCTCTGTGTACCGCTGTGCAGAGGACATTAAGCTGAAAAACAAGCCAGGGATATAATGAAGGCATCTGAAATTCAGCCAGTAGTAGCCAAGTGGGATTTGACACGTTCATTTAGCCATAGCTATTATAGGTATGTGTAGGCCTGTTTGTACTTTGGAAAATGGTTGGACATTTACTTTGTCAGACAGGACTTTAATAACTACAGGTCTGAGGTTAGCTGTAATATGTTGCCTGGTCCACTCGAGATATTTTTATTAATTAAAGGAGCAATAGGTGAAATTCATTCTTTTTAGATTTCAGAACTTGTGGCGTAATTTCATCTGAAGAAGAGCGTGAACGTCACACGCCCTCTCTGTGTGTTGTTCTCAGCCTCTTTGTTTTCAAGGCCGTCCGGCCGCACGTGCATGTTAGTGCATGTGAATCTCCGCCTCCTCCCTCCCCTCGGAACCGCTGGCCCACTCCCCGTTTATAAAATA
>JAOVVB010000046.1:5212128-5231673 GCA_028570985.1 Heterobranchus longifilis
TATTTTTTACTCAGTAGCGAATATGATTTAAAATGTAGTGAAGTACAATACTTTAAACAAAACATACTTAAGTAAAAAGTAAAATTACAGATTTTAAAAACTACTTAAAAAAGTAGAAGTACACAAAAAATCTACTCAATTACAGTAATGCGAGTAAATGTAATTCATTACTTTTCACCCCTGGAGACAGGGCAGACTTATCATTGTAGCAATGGCCGTTTGGCTAGTCAGCAGTGTGTTAGCCTGGTGTGCTAGCAAACCCTGACCGTTCATTTTAAAAGAAGACATACTGCGTTATGGTAGTTTGGCCATTGCGTAGTGTGTTTATGGCTTATGGTTATTCTAGAACTTATGGTAGTTTTATCATTCATAAGTATTTCTACCTCAGGTTTGTCTCTCATGAGTGTTTATATTAAAAGTGTGGTATTCTAGCAATTGGTAGTTTGATCATTCATTTAATGAGTGGTGTTCAAGTCAAACCAGGACTTTTGCTTTTACTTGTGATAGTTTGCTCTTGTAAATGTTTTTACTGAAGCCATGTTATTCTAGCACAGGACCTTCCGTTTTTTTTTTTTTTTTTTTCAATATCATTGCTACTCCAGCAGTAGGGGTAGTACAGTAGGTTTACTTGTTTACTTTCGCGTGTGCTAAATTAACATTTCATTTGATGTGTCTACAACAAGCATGGATGAGGTCATATGTTCTCATATGCTTATTTTTATAACACCAGTATTGTGGATGGACTCAAGTACTGGCATTGTTTCAGAGGCAGTACATCTTTGCCTGTTATATTAAATACAGCTTTTGAATGGAGCAATGTGAACTATATGACCAGACATACATAGACATCAGTGCAGCATTAAAGGCTGCATTACATTCATTACTTGTTTTTGGGGCGTGGTGTTTGGGTGACCTCATACTATCAACCTTATAGCATATATGGTTGGTTGATTTTCTCATTGCAGAATTCAGGACTATACTTACGGAACATCAGCTCCAATTTCATAAGGCAGGCCACAAAGTCATCAAAGTCAATGGTGAGGTCAGTACTGGCAAACCGGGCCACCAAAATCTGGTAGATGGTGTCATTCAGAGTGAATCCTGTCCAAAATATGTATAATATGTTAAACAAACAATTTACCCATTTATGAATTAACACACAATACAGACACACAATATATATGTCACCATTAACTGTTCAAAGGAGATTTATGCATTTTTTGGACGCCTTCAGCATTCCTTTACAATGTAGAAAGAAAGAAAAATCAGGAACCATCATGGAGTTAGAAAGTGACCCCAAACTTTTGAACGGTAGTGTATATTATAAATGACTTTTCAGAGATCACCTGCAGTACCCCTACATTCCACTAGTGGACATTTCCCAATATATATATATATATATATATTAAACAATGTGTAGATTAGAATTGGGATTAAAGGTATGGGTGGCCTGCATAAGATTTTCACATTACAAATTGACCTGCAGCCTTGTTAATTTGGTAATGGCTGGACTATATGCCTTATCCTGTATGGGATCATGAGGGGCCTGGATCCTATCCCAGGTGAATTAGGGCACAAGATGAGGGACACCCTGGATGCTGTGCCAAACCATTACAGGTGCTATTTTAGCACATCCATCGGATTTTGGACACACCAATTATCCTCATGTTTTTACTGTGGGAATAAAATTGACCACAGTGCGAACATGCAAACACCATGCAGACAGACCAGAGGCAATATTCGAATGCCCAACAGTGGAGGTGCAAAGTGACAGTGCTAACAACTAAGCCACCATAAGTCTATTCCATTTAGTAGATTTTGATAATACGGTTTGTCCAAATTGATCAAGATTGCAACTTAATGTCTTATGAAATGTTTTTTTCATTTTTAATAATATGAGATAAAAAAAAATGAAGACATACGATATTAAATAGAAGGAAATAAATCCTCACCCAAATGTCTGTTTTATTTTTGTTTAAAAAATGTAAAAAATGAATGAACCTTGTCAATTCACAAATGATCTCCACCTGTTCAAGCTGTATACAAGCACATTTATGTAACCCTACATACTGTTTCCTCTAGTCTGCTCTAAAAACCCATCACACAGCCAGCAGGCAACTCTTCCCCTGAGTTCAGCATTCTGTGTACTTAATTGCTCATAGCCCAAGTGATTTTTGCAGTTATTAATTGCTAGCAGAAGTGAACGGCTGCTTTTGAACCTTTTCCCCATGGTCGAAAAGTCATGCGAGGATAATTATCTGAAACTTCCCAGTTTTTTTTTTTTTTTAGTTTTTGCAGGTTTTTTTTAATTTTTTTTTTTATGTTAAGCCACTACAGTGCACCTAAATGACGGAACCTGTTTGGCACTCGTCCATGCCGCTCCCTGCTTTTAGAGACGTCCATAATGCAGAAGGGCATCTGATCTCAAGAGGCTGTTCGATCTTCTTGAGTCTTTTGCGTCAACCTTAAATGCCTGTTTAAAATGATGAACGCCACCTGCAAAAGGTCATCCTGAAACCTTGGTGAAAGAGATTGAATATATAAATGTACTGTAACAATTTACTTAAAGGCACTTTTTATAAGTCTACATTGTGCCTTTCCTGACAAGTGACCAAAACATCTATATTAAGTTTTATTCAATTTAACAGTCCACAGTGGCCGATTTTAATGTATAATTGATATGTCATAAGTCAAGTGACATAAAAATTGTGTAATAACATTCCAAAGCTGACTTGCACTGGATCGTTATAACACATGATTTTGTATTGTCGAAGGCACATAATACCAGCACTCACTTTAATTTAGGGTTAAAGAAAATATTCATCGCTCTGACTTTAGAGAGTCACAACATTTGTCGGAAGATTTTATAGACCTCTTAATAATATGCTCTTTACACAAAGGAGAAAAGGATTCCTTCTTAGTAGAGTGGGAAAGCATACCTTACAAAAAATATAAAAAGTTTTATAAAAGTATAAAAAAGGTAAGGACAGAATTAAAATGTGAGCGTTTACTTAATGATATAATATGTATGTTACTATGATAAATAAAGATAATAAATACACTTGTATTCATGTATAAAGGTGAGTCAAAAATGATCTGATATGATGGAACAGTTATATTTAAACTCTTGTTGGCCGCACTGTCTTTTCAGCACTTTCCATTGAAGGCTACTGTCTCCCCCGTCACAGCTGTGCAGGTCTGAATGTATTACATAAGTTCATTTGTAAAAGCGCTGTTCAGTATGGAGAAAGTGTTTGGATATCTGCAAACAAAATTTGAAGCAATACTCTAAGGAAGGTGAAATCATTACTGCTAACAAGACATGGATTCATCAGCCGGAGAGGCAGAGTATGGAAAAGAAACATCCTCAATCGCCGACCAAGCTAAAAATTTGATGCTTAAAGTTTTCTTGGATTTTCAAGGGCCAGTATTGGATCATTATCAGGTAAAAAAATATTTCCTGGTATTATATTATTGGAGATGATGTAAAAAAAAAAATTATATATATATATATACATTCTACAGCCAGAGTGTGGATATTTTTTGACTCACCTTTGAAGATTTCTATTTAATGGGTTAAACCTGCACTTACTTCCTTTGTGTTCATTTTTTTGGATACACTGATCAGCCATAACATTAAAGCCATTAATATTCAAAGCTCCTATGTTTTGGGTTCCCCTTGTATTGCCAGGGTGGACTCTGGTCCCTTTGTGCTCCACAAGACCTCTGGGGGTGTGCTGTGGTGTCTGGCACCAGGATGTTGCCAGTGGATCCTCTGGGTACTGTGTGCATGATAGGATTGAGATCTGAGGAGTTTGGAGGCTGTGTCCTGTTGGACCCCATGCACAGTAGGCTGTGGTGCACTGGATGTTCTGGTGCCTTTCTGTCATGTCCAGCCTTGACTTTGTTGACTACTGCATTGGCTTTTCTGTGGGATCAGACTGGACAGGTTGGCCTTTGGTCCGTGTGGGCATGGGTGAGCCTTCGGGCCCATGATCCTGTCACCAGTTTACTGGTGTATTGTTGGTGATCAGTGTTGTTCACTTCACCTGGCCGTGGTGTTGATATTATGGCTGATCGGTGCATTTGATTTAAATGCCATTTAAATTCACTGATCCATGACTTTTTTTCTCAGTATATTATCAGTTACATTGTGTCAGCAACAAACATTTGCTTCCAAACCAGCTTCTCTGTCTTAAAATCAATAGATAAAGCTTTAATCATAAGTGAGAAAAGTGAAGATGTTGAAAAATTAAAAGATGTTTCTTTAATAAATTATTATTGGTTATTTTTTGTAATTACACTTATATTGTTTATACTATAGTATGTGAATATAGTGTTATAGATTTTTTAAAAACCTTTACTTACTGTACTTCTTCAGAATCAAAAATTTTAATTTTGAGTCAGGACCGAAGTTAAAGGTAAAAAAATGCTAAATAAATAAAAGTGAACTTTCATTTCCTGCCTGTCTTTCTTCTCTCTTTTGTTCCTCTCTCTCTGCCTCCTCCCTTTCATTGCCGTCTCATCTATCAATCCTTTCTTATTCTCTCTGACGCTTTTCATCAGTACATATTTTTCTTTCTTTCCCAAAATGTCTTTTCTAAAGCTTCTCTTCTGTGCCTGATACTTCTGCTGTTTTCAAGCATACCTCTGCAGTTTCTCAAGGACTTTCCTTCTCCAAAACTAATTTTATTTAGCAGTGCATGCCAAATAAACACTATCATCTGAACATTTTATTTTATTTTTTACAAGTTTTAGGCACTAGTAGAAAAAAGCAGCTAGATCTAGGTGCTGCCAAATTAATTACTTTGGCTTAAATGACCTACTACTAAAAATAGTGCATAATTGCATACTCTGTTATGAACATATATGCACTGCCAGTCAAAAGTTTGGATACACCTTCTAATTCCATGGTCTTTTCTGATTTTGATTTCTTTCTACACTATAAAACAATGCTGAAGGTGTCCAAAATATGCAATCATCTCCTTTAAACTGTTGATATTGAGCTGTCTGTGCTACAGTACCTATTCTCTGCAAAGTCTTCATAATGGCTCTAATCTGAGGTGCTGGTTGTTAAATGGTGATTTCTAAGACTGGTAACTCTAAATTAACTCCCTCTCTGCCGCAGAGGTAAGTTTTGGTCTTTCCTGGGAAGGTCTTCATGAGAGCCAGTTTCATCATGGTGCTTGATGGGTTTTGTTCTTGAAAAAACTGTTCCAGAACAGCTGACCTTTGTGTCTTAAACTAACAACTGATCTTGTCATTTCCTAATGCAATAGTTTTGAGATTAAGAATGTAGATAATAAATCACAAAACAAAAAACATCGAATTAGAAAGTGGGTCCAAACATCAAATGGACTTCCAGCAATGTGTATTCTGTGTGTCTCCACTCTTCCTCCAGACTCTGGGTCCTTTATTTCCAAAGGAAAAGCAAAATTTACCTTCTGATGAAAAGAGGACTTTTGACCACTGAGCAGTGGTCCAGTTCTTTTTCTCCTTAGCCAAGGTAAATGCTTCTGCTGTTGTCCCTGGTTCAGAACTGCTTGATACTCGGAATACAACAGCCCATTTCCTGATAATGTCTATGTGTGGTGGCTCCAGCCTCACTCCACTCCTTCCAAAGCTCACCCAAGGTCTTGACTCAGCTTTGCTTAACAATCTTCTTAAGTTTACAGTCATCTCTGTTTTCCCGACACACTTTTCCCTTCTAGTCATCTTTCCATTAATGTGCTTGAATACAGGATCTTCTGATGAAGGTGTTGACGCATTATATTTGACCTGTATGACTAGTCATTTAGTCAAACATAACAGGCTTAAAATGTTTCTCTTTTAAAATTAAATTACAGAAAAAAAACTTTTTATATATAAACCAGGAAGTGACCAATAAAATGCTGAATTGCTGGAGCCTGTTGTGGAGCGTTGCCAGAGCGGTGATGTGTGAGAAGGTGACTGTGGGTTCTTGGCAACCTGGGTGTCAATTTACAGCCTCATACATGCTTCATTCCGCTCGGCTACACTCTCAGTCCTGTCTCTCAGTCTCTGTCACTCTGTCTGTCTCTTTATCTCTCTTCCTCATATCGATTGCTAGCTTCTAGCATTGAATGCTCTGAGAAACCCATCCAACTAAATCAGGTCGTGGACAGACAAATGCTCATCCGTATTCACCTCCCATGCTTTTATTTATTTATTTATTTATTTATTTCCCCCCATGTAATTAATGTTAACTTCAGTGACAATCATTCAGAGCTCAATGAAGTGATCAAGTGCTCTGAATGTTAAGCTGCTAATGTTTATGGCCCAACAAGATGGGTTATTTCGATGCGCAATAGTTCCTGTTTTGTTGGCCCTGTCAGATTATTACAAATTTGCTTAGAATTTGTTTAATCTAGCTACATTCCTCTCAGTTAAGTAATGCTAAAAATAATAAAAATAAGCTAATCGAGACAGCTAAAGAAGCCTGTACTACTAGCTAAGAATAGCTAGCATATAGATGATTGTCAGTTATAGAAGACAGACAGTTAGCTGACCAAATCTAAACGAAAAATTTTTATTTACATTTTTGTTTGGAATTTTAAGAAATGCTCTTTTACTTAATTACAGATATACAGTATGTAGTATTAACTCAGTCAGCTTATTAAGGTGGGGTACTAACTTAATAAGCTAGTAAGGGATGTCTGTAGTACCTACTATGCTAGCTACTGAAGTCTGTAATGCTAAGTAAGTCTGGAGTAAAAAATAAACCAGCTAGCTAAATACTAAAAGCGGTAATATTAAGTAAGTCAACTAGCCAATTAGGTCTGTAGTACTAAGATAGGTAGCTAATCAAATCCCAATATATTTATTTAACATTAAGAAATTATTTTGTACTTAACAAGCTGAATAATGAAAGCTGTAGTATTAAGCCAGCTAGGCAATAATGGTTGTAATAATAACTAAATAAACTAGCAAATGTTGACTGCAGCCAGTTAGCTAAATATTTCAAATAAAATTGACACTTTGAATGAATTTTATTCAAAATGTAATCATTAAAGACCATAATTGGTTTTAATGAATGATGTTTTACACAGTCAGGTAAATCACTTGGCCAGCTAGCTAAATCCTGTGCTAGTAGATGGGCGAGATACGCTAACAAAAGCTGTAAAACAAGTGATACTGTATCTATAACGATATGCTCCTGTGCTTTGAATTTTCCTTTTGTTATACTTTAGCTTAAATAGATACTACCTGAAGGGTCTGAATCCAGGTAGGAAACCAAGAGAATGTTGGCTGCTTTCCAACTAAGGATTAGCCACAGTACTTTAAAACTACATATTCACAGTCTTTCCTTCGTCTGTAGATCTCATGAACAAAACTGGCCTGAGGTTATGCCTTCCGGCAACTTGAGGTGAAAAACATGTGTAATACATGACACAAGATATTCTCCAGAGACGCCACATGCTCAATTCAAACCCACCATCGGCTTCTAGACAAGCTCTGTTGTCTGTCTTTGCTTTGCAGTGCAAATGACGCATTGTTTTTTGGTGGTTTTAAGTGTCTTCAAATTCTAAGAAGCATATTTTATTTCTGAATGTCATTTTTCACAGGAAAGACTTGCAGAGATTTTTTCCCCCCCTGAGGATGTATTACATGATGAAGTGTGTTTTCTTTCTTTCTTCAAGAAGTTCACCAAAAACACAAAGTCACAGTAGAGTCTAAAATTCGTGGCCACCTCCAGGACTCCATGTTTTATTCATTAGGACAAGGTGTTCCTTAAGGATGGAGAGATTCGTTTTATTTTACTTACCACCTTGAACAGAGGAAGAAGGAAAAGAGGCTGGTTAGCAGTAGTGTTTAAAAATGCTATGTGCAACATTTCAGTGATGGACTAGATTTCTCATCTGCCCTTGCCCATCACATGATCATGCACAGCTGCTCCTGGTTGCAAGTTACAAGTACATTTGTCATGTGGTCCTTGTTGTCTAGGTGTTGCTTGCATTCCAGCATTATTATTACTATTATTATTATTTATTTATTTTTCGTTCTGTTGCACTTATAAATAATTGAATGTGTAGCTTAGTGGTTAGCCCGGTTGCCTTGCACCTCCAATGTCCAAGTTGTATTCCCGCCTTGGGTCTGTGTGCATGCAGTTTGCATGTTCGCCTCGTGCTTGGTGGGTTTCCCCCAGGCGCCGTCCAAAGGCATGCAGATTAGGCTAATTGTTGTTCTCAAATTGCCCGCAGTGTGTGCTCCTCAACCCCTCAACCAAAAGCACATAAAGGATCTTCTGCCAACATCCTGGTGCCAGATACCAACGTGCACCCCCAGAGGACTTGTGGAGCCATGCTCACCTCGAGAGTAAAAATGCTTTGTTTTGCTGGTTTCTGTCACATTACGCCTCGGTTACCCTGAAGCACAATGTGCTTACTCAATGTCCACGGAAAAACCAGTCCAGCACTGCATTAACTATCGATTGCTCTCTTTACGGGTCCTTTCACACTCGCCATAAGAATTTATTGGATTTCTTTTCCTCTCCAGGAGGCAAATTCCTTGATAGGGCTGTGTGAAGTGCTTGGCTTAGATATAGTCATGCTGATTTGGTAAGCTGTGATTATCTAACAGAGTGCCCCAGAAGTGCTGAGATATTGGGTGTGAATTTTAAAAGATGGTGATTAGTTCATGTCCTTATGGTTCTTTCTTGCATCTTGGACTCCCTGTTGAGACGTTCAGAATCATTAAGGCTACTATTATTAAACAAGAACACACTGCTAGAGTCTCTTGAGATCTACCGGGCATGAAATCATGAGCGTCATGCACAGATATGATGTGGCTGACAATTACAGTAGACACTTTCTTAAACATCTTGCCCTCATTTCCTCCCTCAGTCCCTCCTGCTTTCCCAGCTACAGCTTGTACGGAGGTAAAAATACATCCTTTGCCTTGATATAAAAAACAAACAAACAAAAAAACCAAAAAAAAAATGCCACTTCAGCGATGGCGTCATTGTGCATTTCTGGTCCGCCGCATTCCTATCACGATGGCGGAATAATGACTTTTTTTTTCTTTTCAGTTTCACACTCACCCTGATAATTTGTTAGCATATTAATGTTATTGATTGCTGTAGCTGTGCCATTTGCTGTTTCTCATCATCCCTGTGTTTCTCCCACACGTTTGCTGCCTCCGAATGCTGGCAGTGAAATAGTCATAAAGTTCACAGCGGGAAGCCCAAACACAGCCAACGGCTTAAATGTTCTCTGCTAATGTAAAATGGACTGTTTTTTTTTTTTCTTTTTAGCACAGTGTAGCTTGCATAAACATATTGCACACCTTTCCCCTTTGCCACATTTTGTATTGTTACTTTGTGGAAGTTACTAAAAGGGTCAGTATTTGCAGTGTTGACTCTTCTTTTTAAAGACCTCTGCA
Organism: Heterobranchus longifilis; assembly: GCA_028570985.1. NCBI lineage: Eukaryota > Metazoa > Chordata > Actinopteri > Siluriformes > Clariidae > Heterobranchus > Heterobranchus longifilis. The sequence continues at coordinate 5,221,528 of JAOVVB010000046.1, forward strand.
GTTCGCTCTTCCATGCTGTCAATCAACTTCTGGGTCACATCCTGACTGCCCATTCTTATGTAATCAATGCTTGAAGTTTTTTAAAATGTGTGGGTTTTGGTTTGTCCATCCACTTTTTGAGTATTGATCACAAGCTCTCAATGGGACCCCAAATTTCGATGCCCCCCACACACACACTTAATCGCTTTTGCCTTATGTTCTTGAATGGTTGGAAGAAGTTGCCCTCAGAGGATGTTTTTGTGAGACACATGAATGGTCTCAGGATGCTTTACTGTTGGCATGACACGTGGCAGATAGTAGTATAAACATGTCGATGGTAATATTAGTGTAATTCTCAAAACATGTGGCCATGTTTGTAATAAAAGAGTCATGTGGTCTCAGTAGGAATGGACCTGTACCTGGAGGAACACAGTTTGTTAGAGAACATACAAAACAAAACAAAAAAAACAACAAAGAAAAAAATCACATGTTGTGAAACTCCTTGTTTTCCATGTTGACAATGGATCATTGAATTTTTAGCATATGTATTCTGTTCTGCACTTCATGTTCATGTTGGCGCATGGTCACACTAAGGCCTGGTGATGTGATGTAGCAGTGCTCTCTTTTGCATGATGCCCTGTGGCTCCAGTGTACACCACTGATAAGACAAGAGTTTGCTAGTGAGATCTCTTGGGTGGGTACAGAGTCAATAGATCTATTAATGCTACTACAACTACTGTATAAATTCATATTATTGCAAAAAACATTCAGTTAAATAAAGAAAAAGGCAGTCTAGCATTACTTTAAGAAACGAAGGAGTGAAAATTTTCCAGAACTTTTAATGTACCCCAAGAGCATTCACCAAAACCATGATGAAACTGGCTGAGGCCTGTCCCAGGATAGGCAGGCCAAGAGCTACCTCTGCTGCAGAGAATAAGTTTATTAGAATGTCCAGCTTCAGAAATCGCCAACTTTTTAGTGAATGAAAAGCAGCAAAGAACTGACGTACTCAAGGACTTTGGAAATTCCTTCAAGTTTATTGGAAAACCATTCCAGGTGACTACCTCATCAGGCTGACTGGGAGAATGCCTGGGAGTCTGGAGAGCTGTCATCGAAGCAGTAGGTGGCTACAATGATGAATTGAAAATATGAAACATATGCTGGTTATTTAACACATTTTTGAATTAGAAAAAAGAACAGTGGTGTCAAGTGCATTTGCAAAACCCATTTAAGCTCCATGATGAAACTGGCTCTCATGAAGACCTTCCCAGGAAAGCAAGACCAAAACTTACCTCTGCTGCAGAGGAGAAGTTGATCTAGAGTTACCAGCCTCAGAAATTACCAATTAACAAACAGCATAAGTGGGAGATTTAAAGGAGGTTATTATAATACAGCATATTTTGGATGTCTTCAGCATTGTGTTACAGTGTAGAAAGAAAAAACAAACAGGAAAGACCATGGAATTAGAAGGTGTGTCCAACCATCTGTTAGCATTACAAAATAATCAGTGTGGTAAAGGGGAATAAAACACTGCAGGGTCACGCTGTGACAGGAAAATAAGCATTATTATTCTAATTTATTATCCAGGTTTTATAATAATAATAATAATAAGATGAAGAAGAAGAATGTTGCATGCTATTTAACTGCATTAATTTAACAGGAACAAGTGACTTTTTATTTTTTACACTGATTTTCACTTATTCTCTATACTTGCGTATTATGTTCAGTGTCAAAGCACTCTGGACAGCGTACCAGTCCATCAAATGGCAAATAAGCACACACACTCACTCACTCACACACTACAGGCAATTTGGGAACACCAATTAGTCTAATCTGCATGTCTTCAGACTGTGGGAAGAAACAGGAGTACCCGGAGGAAACCTACCAAGCACAGGGAGAACATGCAAACTCCATGCACACAGATCTCCGAGGTGGGAAACGATGCCGGACCCTGGATGTGTGAGGCTACACTGCTAATCTACAGTATACCTGCCTTAGAGGAAGGTCATATGATTAAAAATGTAATTAATGATTGTATTCATGTTTAATTTCTTTTCAAAGGTGTATTTTTATAATTTCACCTTTATTTCCAAGTGTATTTTTTTTAAATATTTATTTATTTATTTATTTATTTTAGATTTATTTATTAATTTAATCAAATTTATTAATTTTATTTTATGGTTTATTTGTTATTGTATCAAGGTCAATTTTATTTGCATTCAGTTTAATTAGTGAGGTTTTTTTTTGTAATATACTTGATTTAAAAAAACAAACAAAATGATTTGTGTGTGTTTGTGTGTGTGATTTCATTTGTACATGCCTATTGTCCCCTTGTTGCCACGCTATGACATGTGGTCCCGCGTCACTGCATTTTACAGTATTCACAATCAGATACCAGTTTACACGTGGCAGTCCTCTACTTGATTAATTCATTTTTATGAGATTCTTTTCCTTGCTTTACGTACAGTAGAACATGTTACTCATATATTTACACATGAATGGTGTGTGTAAGAGAAGTTCCTTAAAACTAAGTCGAAAATGAAACTAATTCATTCAATGTTGCCCTGAACGAGACATAAAGAGGCTTGAGAGTATTTAATATGAATCAGTGGAAAGACTGAACACGGGACAGACGGAGTGCGTGTCCTGATCCGTCTCCTTCTCTCTGGATGAGTGAGTTTATTCTCTAGGAATGCAGTGAAAAGCTCGAGCAGAAAGATTACAGCTGGAAACGAAACCCCTCAGAGCTGACAGGTTGAAAACAAGCACGCTGTTCAGCTCAAAACCAGATAGCATCTTAACTCCGAGTAGTACCGCCCGCTCACTCGCTCCATCCGACTGTAAATCTTCTGTCCAGCGTCTGGGAGACAACACGGCAAAACTAGCATTTTCCGAACGCCATCAATTTAGATGATGACAGTGCAGATGGAGGGGAAAGAAACCTTGCAGGGTGATGGAAGGGTGCAGACGCCTACAGGCTAATGATACATCTCTCCTCCAACAAGATACGAAAATAAAACCCAATCTCACACACTTGATAGTCGGGTTCTGCAGCCACCAGGGGTTTAAACGCCCCGACACCAGCGCTCAGATTGCACACCACAACATTTCTCTAATTACACACAGTCTAGCTGTGTGCTGGGAGATAGTTCACTAGCACTGTCTTCCTCTCAGCATTTTAAACCCTTTTCTGCTGTGGTGTGTCACTTTTTTATAATTTCCAAGTCAGAATCGTTGATCATTTGTTTTATAAGAGGAATAAAACACTTCAGGGTGTTCTTTTAGAAGAAAATAATCATGTTTGTGTATATTTTAAACAGATTTAAACATAAAACTAACCATAACCAAAACCCACATAACTACAGTGGCAAGAAAAAGGATGTCAATCGTTAGGATTTTCATGGTTTTCTACATTAATTTGACATAAAATGTGATTCAATCCTTCATCTAAGTCAAGAGTATTGAGAAATATAACGTGCCTAAAATAATTAAAAAAATTTTTTTTTAGCAAGGACGGTAGCAAGAAGAAAATGGAGCCGCTTTCAGTTTGGCTTTTAAAGCAGCCGGTGCCAAGAGGAATCATAAATTAGGGTTAAATGTCTATTCATTTTATATTTTACTTCACTTTTACATGTCTGTTTTGATCGTTTTTATATGCAAAAAATATGATTATAGTGTTGGAACTTGGTCATATTTTTGGGTTGCTGGAACAGATTATCTGCATTTACGTTATTTCCTATGGGACAATGTGAAATTTCAAAAGTGGAATGGTTGGCGCTAAAGTCATTCGACGACGGATGTCTGATTATCACTCGGATCCGTGTTATTTAGTTACTATAGTGCACAATGCGAGAGAGAAACAGTAACTTGTGCTATGCTCTAATCGTTGTATACGTGCAGTTTCCATGTATCTACAAGAAATGTGATATAATGCTGTGTATCACACGTTCACTTAAACAGTTACATGAAAAAGAGATGTCATGCTCGAATAAAGAGAGGAATGTAAATAGAGATAATGGTGTGTGTTCAGCTCATTTAAACTGTATTTTGTTGTTACATTTGTTCCAATTTGTTTACATTTCATCAGAAGTAGTGACATATCCCTTTCTTTGTGGTTTTTCATTTAAGGTTATCGACCACTAGTTCAATTCACTTTGAACCAAACTGAACGATTGTTGTCTAGCGGCCAAGGTACAAAAACTAAAAAGTGATCCCGGAGTTGTTCCCTGTGTCCCCTGTAGTTGGCTGATGACTTTTTTTTTGAGTTAGAAGCAAAAGTTGATGTGCAAATTCCCAAGTAACTCTACAATGTGAGCTTCGTTTATTAAGCTGGATTTGAACATCCCTCCGTCCCTCCATCCATTAACAGGGCTTATCCTGTGTAGGGTCACAAGGCCTGGATGGGGCAAGCTACACCCTGAGTCCATCACATGGCACAAACACACACACGTGCACACTCACACCCAATCACACACTACAATTTGGTACACCGCATGGTTTTGAGTCAGCCACAAACTCAACGCACACAGGACACAGGAGGTAAGATTCGAACCCACAGCCTTGGAGGTGTGAGGCCACTATGCTAACCACACCGCCATGCCACTGCACTGCATGTTCTTAAAATATGATTATAACAAACAAAATGTAAGATCATTAAACTTACTTCTACTTAAAATTGCAAGTAAAAGATGTCTTGTTCTGTTGACAGATCTTACTATTTTTAGGAATTATTTTCCTCAAAACAATTTTTACTAGACATAAGCATAATAATCTGATATTAGGTTTTGTTGCCATCTTATTTTAAGAAATTAGAAAAACGTTTGGCTAGATGTAAGAATAATATAATTTATATGATGTCATTCTTTTACAGTGTTCATATTAAAAATGATTTATTTTAACACAATATTTAACACAAGAACATTAGTATTCATTAAAAAAAAAAAATTGTAAATTTGGGAGAATCTTTATATCCTAATCACACTCCATGACCTGATCGACATTAAATCTGATAATCTGTAGGATTATACAGTTAGTATCTAACCAGTAGGGCATTTGTCGCAGTGCAAATTAATTAGCATGTATAAACAGTACACCGAGAAGGAGTTATATAAAGTGAGTGCAAATATTTAAAAGTGGCTGGTTGCAATGAAAGCAAATATTGTACACCATGGTTATGATATCGTGATTCGAGAAGGTTATATACTGTACGTACATGCGTGCAAATTGTTATCGAGAGTGGAATGAGGGAGGTTATTATATACAATCTGTGCAACAGTTATGAATAGTGCAATCCTGAGTGTTTACGTTTGTGTACAGTAGTGAATTATGAGCAGCAATTATGGCTAGTGCAATTCTATTTACAGTGTCTGTACAGTAGTATGTTATGGGTGGTGCATTTAATGTACAATATGTTAATTATGTACAATATTTCTAATTCATGTGTTATACTGTTTACTGTAATGCTACTGTAGTTTATGTGATAACCTGTTTTTCTGTATTTGTGCTTAATAAGATATGAGATGAAGCCGGTTTCCTCCTCAGTTCTCTCAGACGTTTGGGACGTGACTGCAATATTTACGTCTTCTTGCATTTTTCTTCACTGTATGATTCTGATCAAAAGTTTCCCCTCACCACTAAGTACCGTCTACACATCCAGCCTAAATATGAGGTTCCTCATGAAAGCAACCGTCTATTATCCAGCGGCGAAAGCGGCCCGACGTGCCAGTGTGAGGGAGACGAGCTATTCTGGTACACTTTCATCCATCTCTCTCTCTCTCTCTCTCTCTCTCTCTCTGTGAGTGTGTGTTTTTAAGACCTTAGGCTAAGATCTTAGGCTTATGTTAGAGATTAAAAATTTTTAAAATGGGAAAAATTAAATATATGCGTTCTATAGACTGTGCATTATTAATATAAAGATTATTACTCAGACATAGTCCATCTCTATACAGGTCATTTTGTAGGTGAATTATTACTAAATCTAATGTCTCTTGTGATCTTCTGTGGTGCACAAAGTATTGTCCCCTTATTTATCCATGGGAAAGGACCACCGCTGAGTCGTCAGCATTCCGCTGATGCTTTATTCATTCTCAGTGCAGCAGTGTGTGTTAAGATCTAAAGCATGTATTCATTACCGTGGATAGACACATAGACAGACAGACAGACAGACTGACAGACAGACAGACAGATAGATCATTGACCCCACGTCACTGTGTGTGGTGATAGTGATACCTGTTCTATGTTCCCTCACTGAGACAAGGAAAACTATCATGTAATACCTTTATTAGTTCAAATAAATACAACAACGAAAGTGATACATATTTTCTTTAAATATATATATTTCTTTAATTGTCATCTATTAATATCTTTGTAATGTTTAGAATGTTTTTTATTGCCTCCTGTTTTTTTTGTTGCTTGCGGGGTGAATTATAAGCCCCCTCCAGTCTCCCCCTGATCAGTCTATTCCCCTACTCATTTGCGGAGGTGAGAATGTCTTTTGAAGACTTATAGTTACCTCTGTGTACTGAGACGATTGTAAAATCTACACACACCTCATCTCATCTCTCTACTCCGTCTAATCATTACGTTTCAGCTCCTTTTCAAACACGGGGGGAGTTTCCCCGCCGAGTAACCAGCACTTTCTGATGCTCTCGACACTAAAGAGCCTCTTTTTGCTTAAAAATGAGCTAGTTTAAGAGATGAGGAGGATGAACCTCTTCCCTCAGACAGGTACATGAGGAGCAGCGTGTCTCGGCTTGTCCAGGCTTCAGCCTTAAACTGTAGAAAGGTTTCTCTCTGAATGCCATAAATTCTACACTTCAGAGTGTATGTGATGTGAAACACCTTTTTAAAGGGATAATGTAAGATGACATTATGATGATAAATTTGGGGACACATAACTTGAAATGAAATATATTCAAGTTTCTGGTGTTTAACATACAAAACACCATTTATATCATTTATATACCAATAAACTGGTGACAGGATCGTGGGCACCAAAGGCTCATGCAGAAAAAGATAATACAGCACTGAAGAAAGTCAATGCTAGTGAGAAGAGAAAGGCACTAGAACACTCAGTGCACCACAGCAGGCTGCGCATGGAGCCAAGCAGACGCGGAGAGTCCAAACTCCGGAGATCACAGTCCAATCAAGAGCCCATGGATGCATCGGACAAGCAAGTCCAGTCCACCGAGGACCCAAAGGATCCGGTGCCAGCATACTGGTGCCAGATGCCACAGTACACCCCTAGAGGTCTAGTGGAGTTATGCCCAAAGATGCCAAATTCACAAAACATGAGGAATCTACACAATACTGGGCCTAAAGTTGTTCGTTTGAATCTTATGGTTGATCATTGCATTTTCTCTAGATATCTTTTAAGATGAAAGAAGTTAACATGGCGAGCACATCACACATGACATTGTCAAAAAAATGATTAACAAATTCCAAAAGACTGGACATTTTGAGGAACAACCTGAGAGGTTGATATCCATGAACATGCACTGATGCGGGCACAACATAAGGAACATCCTGTTTTTTTGACAAAAGCTTTCTAAACATTTAACTTCTAAACATGAAAAGTGCAAGAGCTAATTAACGTAGCTAATAACCTGATAAGCATGCATAGAAAACTGAAACTTTGCTCTAACACTTTTTATGCAAGAGTTATGCACATGAGGTGGGGTTTATCTACTGTACAAAGAGAAACAAAGATGTGTCTCTGTTACGCATAAGTCCAATGCCACCGGCTGGCAACTCGAAAAAAAAAAAACCACAATGTGTCATGCTACAATTTTTACGTTTTTGGCTGTAGTTATATAAAAAAAATGTACAAATATTTGTTAGTAAGGAATTAATACTCTGATTGAGGACTGAATTGTCTTTTTTGACAGTAAAGTAAAAGAAAAAAGCAATTACCTTCTAGTTCACATTTTCTATCCCTTTTCGTCCCATGTTTAAAGTTAAAAGTGTTTGTGGTCAAAGCCGTTGGTCCACTCCAGTGGCTTTCAAACATTTTATAGCTACAAACCCCTTTGACTGTAAAATAAATTCCACAAACCCTCTGAATATACATTTATTTCAGCAATAATAATTTTTTTCTAAACTTTCCACTCATATGAGACTTTAGGTCTAAGTTAAATTTGATGCTTGGACCACCACTGTTGTTTAACTAACTAACTAACTAATTAACTAACTAACTAACTAACTAACTAACTGAGGGAGGGAGGGAAGGAAGGAAGAAAGGAAGGAAAGACCCATTTGTTATGCTTTATAGACCTGTGAGGTTTCATGGATCCCAGTTTGAGATTCCCTGGTCTAGAGAAAACATCTGCCCGGGATAGTTGTACTCAATAAAAATGGCAACATTAAAGGTGTGAATTACACACAGCAGGTTTTAATATTCTGAATGTAGAGCTCAAGCATGTTGCATCAAGCTCAACCCAACTCTGAATACAAAGCACAGATCTTATTAATTAATTAATCTATTTATTTATTTATCTGTAAGAGCTTATAATTAACACTTCCTTCCATGCTAAATGATTCAGTGTGCAGCCAGTGAAGTCATGCTCTTGCCCTGATCATGTTAGACTATAATTGCCGTGGTTTCCCCCCCTGACAGACTGGGTGTATTCGTTTTTTTTTTGTTTTTTTTTTGAGCACATGTTGGACAGCATGCTAAAAAAAACAACAACCCCGAACACAGATGTTCTACGGTTCACTGGCAGGATGACGGAGTGTGTGACTGTCTATAATGAACACATTTCATTCCAAAGGGTCTAATTATCGTCAAGTCAAATTTATCATCCGTCCATCCCTGTCCACGTGTACACATAACATATATACGGTATAATGGAGGGGTTTGGTTACCATGACAACACACTTTAAAATCCACCTGTCAAGAGCTTCAGATTGTTAGGTTGTTAGGCGGTCTGAGCACAACTGTTGAGTCAAGTGAGTATTTGTGAATGAAGTCAAATTTCCAACTTCAAAAATATTGGCACCCTTTGGAAATAACCTTAAAGAGTACCACGGCAACAACGCTTCATTATTATTATTATTATTATTATTATTATTATTATTATTATTATTATATCATTACTATACTGTTCTACACAAAACAGATTTACAGATTTAAATACTATTCATAAGTTATTTTATCATTACGCAGTGGGGCAGATTTTTGTTATTCTTGTCTCAAGTAAAGTCCAATGCCACTTTCTGACAGTTTAACATAACCATAATACAGTATGTCACTATATATGGTTCGGATATAAAACCTGAGAAAGCACTACACAATGCCATTTGAGGATCTCACACGCACATAAGAAGGAACATTTATTAAATTTATGATCAAATTGTCTTTTGCTTTAATGGTACGTTATATTACAGTGTAATTAAAAAATAACATTTCCTTCTCCAGATCTTGCGCTCTATTCTTTTCTATTTTATTCTGATTAATTAATTTTTAAAGCTGTATGCTTGAGTTTAAATTTGTGCCCTTGAGCAAAGTCCTTAATCGTTTCTGCTCCAGGGTCGCTGTATCATGGCTGACCCCAGCGTCCTAACAATCTGGATATGCAGAGAAACAAATTAAATATATAAATAAAGGCTTCTTCTAATTCTAGACACATTACAGAGATAGAGGAGGAAATAAAGGAGGTCTTGCTTATGGGTTAAGAGAAGAAGATTATTATTATCAGGCACGTTGTCGTAAGGCTTTGAAAGCACCCCTGATGAAAGAAAAGTAACATTAATGCCTTTACACAGGTATTAAATTTTACACTGTTAAAGGTTTTAATAATAAGTAGGAAAGGGAAACATAGGAGGATCAGTGCAAGACATCGAGGATCAAAGGAAAGGAAAGCACCAAAATAGATTCGAGCACATGTGGACATGCTACCCACAAGTGGGTTAAACCCGGGGATTAGTCTGTGCGCAGAAATCACCTGTTACACAGCAAAGGCATTCAGCTTTGTCTTGTGTTTCCAGCTAATGTTTATTTCAGGGATCATTTACCAGTTTAACTGATGGAGCTCATTTTTTTACGGTTCAGGATAAAACTCGACAGGTCCTCCCTCGCCCTGAGATACGAGCTGTGTTGGATTTTTGTGCTGCTTAAAAAGGACCGACCTCAGCTTGAGGGAATACAAGCATTCCTTCACTCAGTCGCCT
>JAOVVB010000046.1:5250528-5262115 GCA_028570985.1 Heterobranchus longifilis
AAAAATAAAAAAATCTTGACTCTAAGTCAGAATAACAGGAAGCCCGGGTTAATTTTTGAGGTTTATTGGAGACTGAAAGTCTGAAAGTGGTGCTTGAGATTAGCAGTACCTGATCATATTTCCCCAAACAATGGGAAAGGGATCAGAGAGAATAACTTCACCCCAGTCCTCAGCATTTCAATCACTGTACATTTTGCAGAATATCAGTCTGTTCCTGATATTATTCCTTCTTGAAATGTATGAATGTGAGTACTATGTGTGGTGTCACTTCTTAGCTGATGGACCGGGCTCACTCACAATTTTGCCTCAGAACACAGCCATGAATAAAGAACGGTACAAAAACATCTTCTGAGTACAATTTTGCCCAACCATTTCATCCTAAGCATTTCACTGCATATCATACTGTGTATGACTGTGTATGTGACAAATAAAATTTGAATTTGAATTTAAACAGTTTAATGATGAACAATGCCTTTTCCAGCATGAAGCTCCTTGCCATAAGGCAAAAGTCATAACTAAGTGTCTCGGGGAACAAAACATGGAGATTTGACTCTAATAAACTGTCAATGGGCTGCGCCATCAGTCAGGGTGTGGCCTGGAAGGTGATTGACAGGGTGAACTGCAGAGGTCTTAAAAAAGAAAACGCAAAAAAACTACTGACTCTTTAATATACTTATCAATAAAAGCTTTTAACACTTATGAAATGCTTGTAACTATGCTTCAGTACACCAAAATAACATCTGGCACAGAGATCTAAACACACTGAAGCAGCAGACTTTGTGAAAATTAATATTTGTGTCATTCTCTAAACATTTGTCCCCAGCTGTAGAAGCCTCATCAGAGACGTTCTCTTGTTAATTAAATCCTCCTTAATGGGCACACATCATGGATACAAATGTGTTTCTGTGTTTCTGGGCCTAGGAGACACCCCTGTTAGATGTTTTTAACTAGAACTTCAAAGTCTTTAAACAGGAAGAGGTCAGGAAAAAGAATTCTACCTACTGGCCCTCATGTGAGCATCACAGAAGGTAATACAAACAGTGTAGCTGGGAGAAAGTGTCACATGCTCATATGAGGATTAATCATGTCTCAAGAGTTTTAGTTAGGTGATGTACTGACTATTTATGTTATCTGCGAACAAATCATCATTCTGTAAAATAGATTTAGGAATTAATTTAATAAAATGCGATAAAAGTTACTCACGCTGCAGTTGCTTTACTCGGTTGTTCAGTTTCACCACATCGCCGTGCAGACGCTCGTTCACATCACTCAGATCTAGAAAAAAACATGGATAATAAGTAACAGCTTAATGAACTACAGAATAAATCTAAAGTCTTAATAGAGTGCTGATGCTCAGGATGGATCATGATTACAGGACTGAGAAGAGCTCGCCTGCTAATCTTCTTATCCCACTCAGAATAAAGGAGTGTTAGAGTCCTGGTGGAGAAGATCATCGCTCACCTGTCAATTTGTTCTTCAGGTCTGAAAGTTCCTTCTCCTTCCGCTTCAGCTGATCTTCGAGATCTGTCCGAAAGTCATGGCAAAATCAATAAATATTATTAAAATAAGTAATAAAGTGAGATGAAAGTGATGGAGATAAAGCGTCTGTCTCACTGTTTGTTTCCTTGACCCGGTCGTTTAGTTCATTCACCAGTTTGCGCAGACTCTCGTTCTCTTTTTGCAAAACTACAGAAAACACACAAGACTTAATAAAGTAGAGAATAAAACAGAACCAAATGTTTACTATAACAGGTGTGGAGGAAACGTCAGGAAGATGTTAAGCATGCTTCTCAAAACTAGTAAATGTTCGTTGACCCCCTTAAAGGGTGAAGATGTTTGAAATTGATTGAGATATCCTTTAAGGAGACTGATCATCACACTAATCCTGCTTCAAACATGCTGTACTGTATGAAAAAGAGCAGAGAGTGATAGAGACTGGGGTTGAGAAACAGATCTCTCACCTGTTCCCATCTCTCTAACCTCCTTCTCCTTTTGCTTCAGCTGCTGGTTAAGATCTGTTTGGAAGAAAGTCATGTCAAAATCAAACACCTGACACCATGATTATGAATCTGAGGTACTTCCAGGACAGATCGATGAGAGCCCGTGATCAGTGAAAACTTCAGAAGGGTTAAAGGCTCGTCAGGGAGCCAGATCAAGGTGGAACAAACATACCATCTCAGGATAAACAGATGAAGTGATCCGATTCTAATCTAGAATGAAACAATGACACTTTGGCTGCTATCACAGTGGACATTGATTGATTCGTACCTTGCCAAGGTACGATAGCTCCCCCCACTGACCAACATTTAAATTATTATTACTCAGACACTATTTGCACCTGGACTGGAAATTCCAGCTATTTACACTCGTGTGTACATAATCACCAAAACAAGAACCGTAACAATTTTAGTCCAGTTGAATTTCTACAAACAGCAAGAAAGCAGGACATTATTGGAAACAATACCCTTTTGTGTTTAATTTAGTCTACCTTGTAAATCTGTATCTCCATTTGGCACAGAAACACTTGGCTATAGCTTTCTGTCCAGTTTTTTTTGCCTTTCTTCAGTCTTTGAGGCTTGACTTATGGCGTGAATAGTTTTCTTTTTTGGGCAGATGAGGTGTAAATAGCCAACAATAGCCTTTATTGTTGTTATTATTATTAATAATAACATTCTTACTCGGTACTAGAGAGTTGCGTATTTACACTCTCCAGCAGGTGGCATTATGCACGTAGTACTTTTGCGAGCCGACATTAAACACAAAACCAAGAAGAGTACAAGAAACTGACATTTTGGAACACATAAAGGTGACCCTCTCGAGCACCATCCTACTTTATGGTTGTGCAGGCCAGAGGATGAGATCAGAGTGTGTGCTACACACAGATTTTAGAGGGACAGAAAGCACTGATAATGTTGCATTATGTGTTTAATTACGGTTGGTTTTCATATTTGATTCCAGCCGTGCCCGACTACACTGTACCCTGCCCAAGAACACCTTTTATAGTGGACTTCAGCACGGTAAAATAATCCGTACCCAAGCGTGTAACAAACTTTGGAGTCAAGCATACTGGTATTCATGCCTGAGATGGTAACATGGAAAACCAATATATGACAAAGCAGCGAGACATCATGGCGGATTGGAGACTAATGATTTAATACTTTGGGACAGTAACTCAAAACAGATGTCTTGAAGTGATACTCTGAGCCAGATTGAAAGTTCCTTGGAACAAATAGATACAATTTAAATACATTAAGGTGCACCTCCAGGGTCTTGATTCAATTTGCGGCAAGGTTCAATTCCCATCTGTGTTCATGGAGCTTGCATGTTCTCCTCGTGCTTGGTGGGTTTCCTCCAGGTACTCTAGTTTCCTCCCACAGTCAAAAGACATGCACATTGGGCTAATTGGTGTTCCCAAATTGCCCGTAGTGTGTGACTGAGTGTGTGAGTATGTGTGTGTGTGTGTGTGTGAGACCTGCGATGGATTGGCATCCTGTCCAGGGTGTACCCCGGCTCATGCCCAAGCCCCCCACGACCCTGAATACAGGATAAAGTGGTATAGACGATGAGTGAGTGAGCAACAATACATTAAAGACACAATGAGAACATCAGGGATTAGTCAAACCCTTTGACTGATCCCTGATGTTCTTCTCCAGGACACACACACACACACATCATCCTATAATGGAATGGATCTCTCACCTGCATTAATGTTAGTAAGATTTGAAATTTCCTTCTGCTTCTGCTTCAGCTCATTCTCGAGATCTGTTTGGAAAACACAAACATGCCTGAGTGTCAGAAGAGTCTTCAGTGGCTCCACTGTGAACATATGGTGTGGCGTGTTAGAGAACTTCAGCTCCAGGTCTGTAATTCAGAACTTGGAATGGATAAATAGGATCAGATTATGAATGTGCACTTCTTCAAAACAGATTGTAAAGATTAAATTAGATCGATAATAGCTAAAAGACTAGATATTAAATAGATAGACGGATAAATATATAGACGGATATTTAACACCTTACAAAAGGCAGATGATGCCTTATGAGGGAAATGGAGAACACCTGGAGATCAATTAATGGTTAATTTCATCCTGGCTCACAATAGAGTGATAACATCATAAGATAAAAAGTCAATGACGCTGGAGTCATGATCAGACTGCCTGCTTCACGTCTGAAACACTGGCCTCCCAGGAACTCTGTTAATGGAGTCTGACCACTGATCATGTTCTGTTTTTGCAGGACAATGCACAACCTCATCTTCCCCACTGCACCAGTTGCACATTACAGGAGCTCGGCCTGTGCAGTCCTGACCTTGTGCCAAGCCATTCCCACATGTTTGGAAAAGCCATTAAAGGAGTTCCTGGGAGCCCAGCGTTTCAGACACCAAGCACGCAGTCCAAAGAAATTAGGAGAAGAGTTAAAGTGTCTCACTGTCTATTGCTTTAACTTCCTTGTTCAGTCTTGTCACTTCTTTTTGCAGACGCTGGTTCTCATCCTTTAGACCTACAGAAAACGTCAACACGATAAAATAATTTTAGTAATAATCTGTACCTAATGTCTTTAGTGTTCCTCATGTTCTCGTCCAGTAAGTACACAGTGTGGTGTAGAGAACAATGAAGTGTGACACAGTCTGGGTGAAGAAACAGCTCCCTCACCTGCATTATTGTTTCTCAGGGTTTCAAGCTCATTCTCATTTTCCTTCAGTTGTTCTTTAAGTCCTGTTTGAAAGATAAGTATGTGACATTCAAATGCAGAAATCGATCTTTATCTGGTTTGTGACAGATCGATGATATCTTGCCTGAAGAACCAGACTGATGATATCACTGAATCACAAGACATATGACATGTCATACTGTGGAACGGATCAATGATACTCAGAGACCAACCCAATAACTTCTTAATACACACCTGTAGAGGAATCGGTGAGATTTAATATTCAGTAGTATGTAAAGGTTTATATGCACCTCTGGCCAAACTACATGTTTAGTGTAAGATAAATGTATGTTAAAGCACAGGCACTAAGCTCCTCTATAAAGCTAACTGAAGATCCGAAATCAAAGCTAACTGATGAGCTAGAGAGATATCAAAACGCTTCCAGATCACCATTTCCAAAAGTTTCCAGGACGTTGAAGCCCTCTTTACTGCTCCACTCTGCAGCTGCATGGAAGAGTCACCAGAACTAAACCTTACCTGTGAGCAGAGGTGGGCACTTAAGTAAAAGCAGAGTCTCCCTAGGGCAAATATAACTCAAGTATAAGTAGAACCTCCTCCATTTACTTGTGTGATTAGGTGAAAGTATGGAAGTACTCACCTCCAAGTGTCAAAGGTACAGGACATTTATTAGCTCGCATTACCTTTCTCATAGTAAAACAATCTCTCTCTCTTTCTCACACACACTCTCAAATGTGCTGGTTTGTATCACTGCCTGCATCAAACTCCACTTCTGATTTCAAACAGCTGATGCATTATGAGGCACGTGATGCATTTATGTATAATAATCAGCAAGTGGCGACATTCCTGCTTCAAATACAGTAACTCCTCCACAGCTCTGTGATTGGGTAACGCAACACCATGCAAAGTGTAGTCAGGTAAAAAGTACAGATATTTTCAGCAGTTTTGAGTGGAGTAAAAGTAAAAAGTATCCTCTACTCAAGTAAAACTTTCAATAAAACAATTAAACTACTCGTTAGGTACTTCATTAATGTACCTACCGAGTAGTTTTATTGTTTTATTGAAAGTCAGTAAACCTCAGGTAACTCAGTAACCTCCCACCTCTGAAGATAATGTCTACCTAGGCCAGAGGGTTTTTTTTTAAACCATATACTATAAACCTAGAACATTTTACCTCCCATGAAATAAATGAAGGTGCGTTTATAGAACCAAAAAAAAAAAAACACCAGGGGAACGGTCATTATCTCACATGCGTCAGGGTTTCGTGGCAGCCAGTGGTAGAGAAAACATTACACAGATAGAGGGAAGAATGTAAAATATTGGGAAGCAGAAGCTTTCATATCGGTCCCCATTCCATTAAATACCCACAGGTAATGTTGATCTTTTACAAATGAATGAATTATCCTTGTGTATGGGTCTCTAGTCTAGATGGAGAAACATATCTCTCACCCGTGTTGTTATTCTTCAGGTCGGAATTTTCCTTCGTTTTTCGCATCAGCTGTTCCCCAAGGTCTGTTTTAAAGAAAATCATCACATTAGAGAATTACATTAAAATGAATGTTTAATAATCACTGATAAAGATAATCTCACCTGCATTAACATCCTTCAGGTTTGAAAGTTCCTTGTCCTTTCTCTTAAGCAGATTTGCAAGTTCTGTTCAGGAAATAAACATTCATGAGAAGATTACACGAGTACACATCAGTGTGTAACAGAGAGACAGAGTAATCCCTGGGAACTAAATAAGATATTTTCATTTCAGGTTTAAACTCTCTGGGTCATCTCTCGACACACTGCTCTCAATGTTAATACATCAGTGATGGAGCCTGGGTCGAGAAACAGATCGCTCACCTGCATTGTCATCATTCAGCCTTGAAAGTGCGTTGTCCTTTTGCTTCAGCTGCTCTACAAGATCTGTTTGTGAGAAAATCACATCACAATAGGACAAGATTACACATGATTACAGGCTTTCACCGCTACTGTACATGGAGATCAAAGCAGAGTCATCTTTCCTATTAGAATATGAGAAATAATCTTGCTTCCTTGTTTAATAATATGTTTTTCAGTTCAGTTCAGCCTTTATTCGTCACACATACATTACTGCACAGTGAAATTCTTTATTCTTCGCATCTCCCAGCTTCTTGTTAGTAGGCAGGGGTCAGAGCGCAGGGTCAGCCATTTTACGTCCCTCTGGAGCAGACAGGGTTAAGGGCCTTGCTCAAGGGCCCAACAGCGGCAACCTGGCGGAGCTGGGGCTCGAACCGAACTCAGAGCCTTAACACACTGAGTCACCAATTATTTATTAGGCAGCTTTGAGTTAGTTGATGTTTTGGAAACAGGAAAATGGGTGTGTATAAGGATCTGAGTGGCTTTGACAAGCTCCATATTGTGATGTCTAGATGACTGGGTCAGAGCATCTTCAAAACTTGTAGGATGTTCCTGGTCTGCAGTGGTCAGGACTCACCAAAAATGCTCCTGGGAAGCAAAAACCGGTGAACCAGTCACAGGGTGATTGGCTGGGGTCACGTGAAGGCTGGCCCATGTAGTCCAGAACCAACAGAAGAGCTACTGTAGCTCAAACTGGTGAAAAAGTCAAGGCAGGTTATAGTAGAAAGGAGTCTGGACACACTAGGCAGTACCCATGCTGACCCTGTGATCTCCACCAAAAGCTCTTACAGTGGGCATGTGAGCATTAGAACTGGAAAAAGGTGGACTTGTCTGATGAGGCCAATTTTCTTTTACATCATGTGGACGGCCAGGTGTGTGTGTGTGTGTGTGTGTGTGTGTGTGATTCTCTGGGTGATGTTCTGCTGGGAGACCTTGGGGTTCCCTGATGGTAGTGGCCTCTCTTTTAGCAGGATAACGCACCCTGGCACACTCCTCACACTGTTCAGCAATGCTTTAAGGCACATAACAAAGAGTTTGAGATGTTGACTTCACCCCCAAATTTTCCAGATTTCAATCCAATCCAGTATGTTTGGGATGTGCTGGAGAAACAAGTCTGATCCATGGAGGCTCCACCTCATCTGATACTGATTGCTTGGTGCCAGATAACACACACCTTCAGAGGAGTAGTGAAGTTCATTTGGTTCAGCTGTTTTGGTGGCACATGAGGAACCACACAATATCAGATGCGTGGTTTTAAAAGTTCATTATAGCTGTTCAGTGTTTAAATGCTCCCTAAAACTTCTCTTTTCAACTTCATTTCCACATTATTGCATCATTTACACAACAGGGCTACAGAAACACATCTCTCACCTGCATTATCGTTCTTCAGCTTTGATATGTCCTTATCCTTTTTCTTAAGCTGTTCTCCAAGGTCTGGTTGAAAGAAAATCACAACATCTCAGAATCACAGGCTTTTCACCTCCATTTAGAGAAAAAAAATATATAGACGTGTCACCTGCATTACTGTTCTTCAGGTTTGCAAGTTCCTTATCCTTTTTCCTCAGCTCATTTTCAAGATCTGTTGGAGGAAGTCAGAGATCATGTGAAGATGAAGGACATGTGAGTGTGTAATGAAGCAGGTCTACAGGATGAAGAGAGACGTGGAGTATGTGGGAGAGTCTGAAACTGAACTGTCTTGTCAGAAACTGAACGGTGCTTATACCTGGACCGGGCTGATAAAACCTCGTCACACCTAGATGATACCATGAGATGAATGCTGATAGCTGAGGATATCTCCTGGCAGATCAATGATACTTCAAGATAGACTGATTATACCCTGAGACTGATCTACTGATCTATAATTACAGATAGATATGAACAGTGTTCCTGTTTTTATGGCACTGTATACTCTATCGTATACTCTACACCTTTTTTAATCTTTTTACTCACTTCCTGGTTCCTGTCTAGTTCTTCCTTC
This sequence comes from Heterobranchus longifilis, assembly GCA_028570985.1. Lineage (NCBI taxonomy): Eukaryota > Metazoa > Chordata > Actinopteri > Siluriformes > Clariidae > Heterobranchus > Heterobranchus longifilis. Next base: position 5,259,058 of record JAOVVB010000046.1, read on the forward strand.
CCAGTGAAAATGGCAACATTTATGACTGAAACGCTGCTAAACATTTTTATTTCAGGTTTTTCTTCACTGTGTCTTCTCTCTCCGTGCTGCCTGTGACGAGACAGGGATCTCACCTGCATTTTCATTAGTCAGGGCTGAAATCTTCTTCTGCTGTCTCTTCCGGTCCTCTTCACAATCTGTGTGTGGGAACATCACGTCACACAATTACAGGCTGTCACGTCTCTCTGGAGAACAAAGCTGAAAAGTGTCACGGGAGCTCTTATCTTTAAATCAATCACTCAATAAATAAATGATTAGCTATAGTTTATGATCGGCTGGAGTTATAATATGAGAATGTGAATGAATGTAATATAAACGTGTAGTAACATGAACACTCGGCCCATGAGAGCAGGAACGCTAAGAACAATGCTAGGTCTGAAATTAACAAAATGATACTCAGAGTTTCAGATCAGGTAAATAAATATTTATAAGACACCTTGACACGAATCGATCCTACCTAAGGACAGACAAGGGTCAATAGTTCATTAATATAATATATTACAGTGCTGTGAAAAAGTATTTGCCCAATACCATTTTTTTGTTGCATATTTTTTACACTTAAATGATTGAGATCATCAAGCACATTTAAATATTACACAAAGATAACCCGAGTAAATCCAAAATGCAGTGAGCATAAGTGCATAAGCACTTAGTCAAATCAAATCGTAAAATATATAACAGTAGAAGTCACGACTATGCTTAATAATGAAAGTATTACCACACACAGTGTGATGAGAACTCAACTGCTGTGTGTCCACAATAAAACCACTCATTAGTGAAACTCATCTCTTAAAAGCCTTCAGTTTGTTAGGGATCATAAAGACTGGACTTTGGAGTGATGGAAAAAGGTCATGTGACCTGATGAGTCCAGACTGACCCTATTCCAGAGTGATGGGCGTGTCAGGGTAAGAAGGGAAGGACATGAAGTGATGCTCCCATCATGCATAGTGTCCACTCTACAAGCCTCTGGAGACAGTGTTATGATCTGGGGTTGATCAGTTACTCAGGTCTAGACTCAGTAACGTTATGGGGCGATAAAATGAAGTCAGCTGACCACCTGAATGTACTGAATGACCAGGTTATCACATCTATGGAGTTCCTCTTCCCTGATGGCACGCGTCATATTCCAGGACACAAAGCTGTAGGAAAGTAAGCTGTGTGTTGATGTTTTTAACCACACACACACACACACATACACGCATGGTGTAAGGAGGATAAACCGAGTCAGAGAGTTGTTTCGGTTCTTCTTGTTTTGCACAGATAAACAGCAGCGTGTGAGAAGCGGAGGATAAGGCCCAGGATAATTTGGATTGAGGGAGAGAAAGAAAGGCTACATGCAATTCTCCAAGGAGGAATTTATCAGCACAGACTTTGGCTTTCTGCTCCAACACACACACACACACACACACACACACACACAGGGGGAGAGTAAGTAGATCTGTATGACAAGTTTCTCTGGGACTTGCAGCGGGCCGCTGCTCTTCATAATTTCTCATCGTCGTTTTTTCTTAGAGCATGTGACAGCACACATCACACATCACGACCTTACACACACACACACACACACACACACACACACACACACAAACACTGAAGAGATTTAAACTAAAGTGAAAGCCGCTTGTTTTACCGACCTGTCTTCTTCTTCGTCTTCTTCTTCGCACGTTGTTTTCTCAGACATGTTAGGATAACGGTGTAAATATTCATCAGCTCACCTTGCCATACGGGTGTGAATATTTACGATATGATGGCAGACACTGATGGAATGCGGGGTATTTGTGCGGATCTGTGTGTGTAAAGTCTGACACCACTCCGCTCCACTGGTTTATTATAGCTGTTCATTATTTTTTTTTTTTTTGAGAGGTGAAGGGGGCATGGGCTCAGTGTCTCAGTCTCACCGCAGCAGGCATGGGGAAGGAGGCGTGGCCTCTGTGGCCTTGTGATGGAGGTGTGGCCTTGGTGTCTCGACCTCATTAGAGTAAGTGTGGCGAAGGAGGTGTGTCCTCAATCTCTCTGACGGTGGCTTGGCCTCAGTGTCTTGGTCTCATCGGAGGAGGTGTGGCCTCAGTGTTTCTTCTCATTGGAGCAGGTATCCAAAGGAGGCGTGGCCTTAGTGACCTCATCATTGGCGGTGTGGTGAAGGAGGCGCGACTTCGGTGATTTGGTGTCTTGATCTCATTGGAGCAGGTCTGCTAAGGAGGTGTGGCCTCAGTGTCTTGGTCTCATCGGAGGAGGTGTGGCCTCAGGGTCTTGATCTCACTGGAGCAGGACTGGCTGAGGAGGTGTGTCCTCAGTGTCTTAGTTTCATCGTAGGAGGTGTGGCCGCAGTGTCTCGGTGTCATCTTGGCCTCAGTCAAGCAGGAGTGGAGAAGGAGGCGTGGCCTCTTTTTGTCAGCCTTCTGGTTTTAAGCTCTAATACCATGTGTGTGTGTGTGTGTGTAATTGGTATTTAAGATCAAATCTCGTCTCTGTGTTTTTAGTCCTAACTGCTTCTTTCTTTCTCTGTCTCTTGTCCAGACTCGGCTGAGCAGGAAGTGGGAGGGTCAGGATTTGGGAAGCTGTATCCCAGCACACAGAGCTGCAGAGAGGAGGAGAGCGGGGAGGAAGAGGATGAAATCCCCTCCGAGTTCATCTCCCGGAGAGAGCTGGAGAGAGGACGACTCTCCAGAGACGGTACAACCATCTCACTCACTCTCATCCCTGGATAAGAGCTCATAAACTCACACACACATTTAATCATTTTGTATATAAAACATTCTGAACATTATCGCGTGTGTGTGTGTCAGAGATGAAGAGGATGTCCGTGTTTAAGAACTACGAACCCGGAGAACCCACGTGCAGGCTTTACGTAAAGAACATCGCCAAACAAGTGGAAGAAAAAGTGAGTAGAGAGCCGAAACAGCGCTGTAAGAGGCTGTACAGTTACACCACAACACTGTTGCATCATTCAATTCAATTCAATTCAATTCAATTTTATTTATATAGCGCTTTTAACAATGGTCATTGTCTCAAAGCAGCT
>JAOVVB010000046.1:5265723-5275750 GCA_028570985.1 Heterobranchus longifilis
ATTAAACTAATAATCCATTTAGCACATTTTTCTTCATGTTGTGATTCAGAATAGAACGTGCAGGAGTCCAATGCATTAATGTGATTTAAATTAAAAGTTATTATATGGATCTGGAGCTTTACTCACTTTCTTCAACACACTGCTATTATTTTGAACACCACTGTAGATGCATTTTCTCGTTCGTGTCCGTCTTTCTTTCTGTCTAATCTGAATGTCTGCTTTTGTCTGAGAGTCTAATCTTCATCTAATGTCTGGTTTATGTTCTATAAAAAGCCTATTTGTTCACCTGGCTATCCTTCTTATTGACATATCTGTCTTGTTTTTTTTAATCCAGTCTACCCAAGTCTGTCTTTCTTTCTTTCCCTGTAATATAACCGTCTGTCTAATCTACCCGTCTTTTCTCTCACTTTGCTCTGCACCTGTGTGATCTGATCTGTTTAATCTAATCTATCTCTCAGCACATCATATGTAACGGTCTGCCCGTCTCTCCACTAGTTTACCTGTTTTTCTGTTTATCCATCCATCCATGCATCTCATTGTTATTATTTTAAGCAGAATGTTAACTTCGGGTCTGATAGTAAAGATTTGGATTGTGTGTGGGTTGTGATGCTGATTTTTTTAAAATGATTATTTAAAAAATATTTTCTCTCTCTCTCTTGCTCTCTGATCGTGGACTGATGGAGATGAGTTTTTAATGGGAACTAAATTTAGAAAGTGAGCTATCAGGCAGCCATTTTAGCTTTCAGCAACTTTGCAACAGATGGTGGTGTCAGTACAGGAACAGTCCACACACACACACACACACACACACACACACAAGAAGAGATACAAAGCAGAGGAGCTGGACTTGAGTCGACCTCTGTGGGAGGCCGTGGCTCACTGGCGCTCGCTGCTCGGACCTGGTGCTCCTTCTCCGACACTGTGAGGTGATAGAGGTCCTCTGTCTGGTGTCAAAGCTCCCAGAGGAATGAAAACGTTTCACTGGTTACGTGTTCGGGTACATAACGCCTTAAACACGGCTATCTTTTATAAAGGTGATACCTGACCTCTAATTATCACAGAGAGTGAAAGAAAATGGCTTCCAGCTCAGCCTCAACCTCATGTACACTTGTAGCGAGCAGAATATTTAACACAAAAACGAGAGAGATTTATATCTTATTGCCTGCGGTGCTTTAAAACCCGTGAGCAAAAATCAAGTGTATTATACGAAAGAAACTAACCAAAAAGGTGCGCCAAAACCAACAAAGAAAGAATATTTACAAAATATATACAACTAATAAAAGGTGTGAGTGGATTGAATGTCCTAAGACATTGACGTCCTTGACGTGTTAGGATTAAATAAAACAAAGTGTCTGGTGTGGTTGTTCTGTTGGACAAGTGTAAACTCGGCCATCCAACCCTCTGTGCGAACCAAGCAAGTGAACCGTGACCGCTTGGAAACCTCGGGTATGACGTCACAAGGTGCGATACATTTAAAAAAAAAAAAAAAAAAGGTAAAAATCATGCTACTGTACTTGACATGCCAACTAAACAGATCATGGGCACATGTGGGGCAATGAGGAGCTAAAATCTGATTCAATTCCATATGACCATGTGGTTAAACATCCACAATAGACCACATAAAGAAATCCAGTGAGCTCAATCATCCCAAGAGCCAAACATTAGGGGAACCAGGACTAATGCATCATTGTATGTTTTGGTCCATGTGGCCCACAGACTGAACAAAAAAAAAACCTCTTTATTTTCATTTGTTGTTTTCCACAGCCTGTGAAAGTTAGTTAAATCTATTATTAAATCCAGTTATTTTATTAATTGCTGCTCGTCCTGCATCTTGTTCCAAATCTAGTCCAATCAGCTGTAAATACCAGACCTGCTAACCCTGGGCAGGTCTGATCACAGCCACAACACCTGGACTAGCCAAGTTCAGCTACACCTCAGTCTTCATGATCATGTGGGAATGGTGGAGAGTTCACTCCAACAAATCATTTATTAATTGTCATCTGGACATTTTTAGCCCTTCATCCTGACAGACATAATTGCTTCCCTGCACCAGATTTCTCCTCCCTGTGAGCAGATTGTGGTTTCCAAAGCGCCCAGTCCTGTCAGCTAGCGTCTGTGCTCCGGATCTGGGACAGAACGTGCATCAGCAGATGCCTCCACGTCGCGGTACAAAACGCTGTAAAAGTCTGTGACACAGTCATTCAGGAAAATGAGCTGTCTGGAAAAACGATCTGTTCCTTACACTGCTTACTTCATTGTGCTGACGCCGTGATTGTGTGTGTGTGTGTGTGTGTGCACGTCATCATGCTTACTGCTGTGACTCGATGATGACACAGTAATTGTAGTAGTGAAGAACATCATTTAAACTATTTATACCCAATGAAGTTTACACACTCGGGTATGAATTAAAAGACTCTGTATGGAAATGAAGGCGTCTAATCTAATCTAATTTTCTGTCTACCTGTTCATGTCTGTTTGAACATCTCATCTACTTTTTGAGTCATCTAATTTAACTATTGGTCAAATCTACTGTATGTCTGCCCATCTCTTTAATCTGTCCATCTAATCTACATGCTCATCCAATCCACTTTCTGTCTGTCCTTGCAATTTACACATCTTTCAATCTAATCCATGCGTCTGTCCAACTAATCTACCCCTCTATGTAATGTCCTTGCCTGTCTAACACACCTGTCCATTTAATATGCCCATCTGTCTAATCTACCTGTCTGTCTATTCTATGTCTCTGTCTAATCCCACCTCCTGTCTGTCATTTTATTTTATGTCAGTCTGATCCAAATCTGTCCATCTAATCTACCTGCCTATAAACTTGCCTGTCCTTATATATGTTTGTCCAATCTACCTTTCTGTCTATCTGGTCTAGTCTTATCTATCTAATCTCCCTGTCTGTCCCTGTAAACCAACTGTCAGTCTGTCTCAACCACCTGTCTGTCTGTCTGTCTGTCTGTCTGTCTAATCTCTGTTCATCTACTCTACCACTAATCTGTCTGTCTTGGTGTCTCAATCTTCCATATTTAATCTACTTCTCTTGCCTTTTTTTTTTCTAATTTACTTGTCTACTCTACCTGTCTTTCTGTCTAACCTACATGTCTGTCTACATCTAAGTCTTTGACGAATTGTCTAATTCATGTATTTGTCTGTCCATCCAACTTACTTGTTTATCTTTCCAATGTGTCTCTCCATTTATTTACCTTTCTGTCTACAGGTCAGTTGTTGTCTGTATGTCTAATTCATGTCTGTGTCCGTCTACCTGTCTTCCTAATTCACCCGTCTGATTTGACCTAACTTTCTTTTTAATCTACATGTCTGTCTGTCCGATTCATCTACTTTACATCTTCCCATCTGATCTGTGTTTGTCTCTCCATTGAGGCTTCCTATGTTTTTAAACAGTCTTTCTGTCTGTTTCTGCCGGATCTGTTTATCTCTGTGTCCATGTGCGAACTACTTGCCTGTAGATCTAATCTACTTGTTGGTCTGTCTGTAGTCTGTCTGTTCCCGTAATCTCCCTCTCTGACTGTATGTATTCTTGATCAGAAATCTGTCTGTCTAGTAAACACACATCTCATCCCATCATTTTGGAAATTAATCCTATCTCTTTTTCTCTTCCTTGCAGGTGAAGATCTGCGCAGACGTCATCATCCATCACACATGTGCATCAGACGCAGGGGAGGACCAGCCCTCGACCCGCGGCTCATACTTCACTGCCAGCCGAGAGGAGTTCCCATCTGTGCCCTATTCCTCTTCCGACTTCAACCATGACAAATGCACCAGCGGCGGCGGAAATATTGAGAATTACCCAGACATTTATCAGCTATAATTTCAGCAACAATGACAAATCGCCGGTTGGGAATGTCATCGGACAGCGGTGTAAATAGGTTTGCTTCACTACATAAACCCTGCATATGAATTTCCTCTCAGATGTTTCCGCAGGTGTGAAACCGCCAGCTGGTCGCTCTCCCAGTGTTAAAGAAAGAGAATGTTCACGGGGGAGACGTACTTTACATGAACTGGCCATTGGATGTCGTCATGGCTCTGGTGTCTATGCTCGTACTTGTAAGCACAAGAGACATAATAATCTCAACACCTACTGGTGCAGGATTCTTAATGATTGAGAAGTAAGAAAAAGCTTAATGTTATCATTAACAAACAGCTAATAGTAATATTAAACCAGTTAAAACACACATGAAGCAGATTATTATTTAAATAAATGTTAAATAAATAATAAATATTTAAATAAATTATTTAAATAAATAAAAGATTGAGATTCAACATTTTATCAGGAATACTTACTCACTCACTCACTCACTCACTCACTCACTCATCGTCTATACTGCTTAAACCTGTGTGCAGGGTTGCAGGGAGCCTGGAGCCTATTCAAGGAGACTTAGGGTACGAGGCGGGGTACACTCTGGATGGACTGCCAATACATTTCAGGGCACACCCACATAAACACGCACACACACGCACTATGGGCAATTTTGGAACGGCAATTAACCTAATTTGCAAATCTTTGGACTATGGGGGGAAACCAGAGTACCCTGAGGAAACCCACCAACCACAGGGAGAACATACAAACTCCATGCACACAGAGGCGGGAATCAACCCCGGACCCTGGAGGTACAAGGCGACAGTGCTAACCACTACACCACCGTGTCGCCCAGGAATATTTAATGATATTATAATACAATTCCATATCCAATTTCACAACACTGCACTCTATTAACAAATGTTCAAACCATTTTCTTGTTGCAACTATTAAACATTTATTAATATATAATAAAGCACTACCGCATACTGTCAGCAGAAGTGGGACGTAACTGAGTACATGTACTTTGTTCTACTTAAGTACATATTTCACCTATCAGTCCTTTACTGAGTAATTTTCTTTTTACAGGATATTTTACTCTACTGTTACTCTGATCAAAGGTACAAAAAAATATCTGTGCTTTTACTTCACTACATTCCTGCATGGCATTGTGTTACCTAACCACCTTCTCTGTCTACACAAACAATATTTCTCGTAGCGAGGAAGGAATAAAACTGATAAAGTATGCAGATGACATGGCCCTAGTGGCACATCTGACTGACACCCATGCCCTGTCTCTATACAAAGAAGAAGTCAATAGCTTGGCTCAAGCATTTGCAAAGGGCTTATTGGACCTAAACATTCTGACACGGTGTATAAAAAGCACAACTACGAAGGCATTTAAGGTCAGCGAAGATATTTTAACTTTGGTTTGAAAATCACTGATTAAACCCTTCTCGTCCGCTGCATAGTTCATTCATGCTATTGCCATCAGGCAGGTGCTACAAAGTCCCACTGACCCAAATAAACATGTACAAGAAATCATTTATTCCCAGTGCAATAACCGCTTTGAACATTAAAAAAATAGACAGTTTTGTGCATTTCCTTTTGTTTTTACTGTTCTTACGTTTGTGTAAATTATGGCGCATTATTAAAGAAAAATGTCTGTCACTATCTGGGACAGACAATAAATCTTATCTTATCTTATCATATTGATGTGTAGTATTTAAAGTGGGAACTTCACCACCTAATGACTGTTATGAGTAATTGCATGACTTGCTTTTCCTTTGAGACTAATAACGTAACAGGTGTTTGACATCAGAAGTGGAGCTGGTTGCTGACAGCGAAGAAAACAGAACGTTCACGAAAAAGGGAGAGAGAAATTCTTTACTCTGAAAAAGGCTAGTGCGCTAATACAGGCCGTGTACTTTTGAAACTTGAAGTAAATTTGAAGGTGAGAATTTCTGAACTGTTACTCAAGTAACCAAAGGAAATTGAGGACTTCTACTTTTACTGCATGTCTGCGTGAAGTTTCTGTGTATGTCCTCGCCATGTCCATCTGGGTTTCCTCAGTCGTCGCCACATGTATGCAAAAGTTTAAGCACCCTGGGCAAAAAGACAAATTATAATAAACAAATAAACTAATGTTACGGCGACTGAAAAGTATGTCAATGCTTTTTTTTTAAATTAGTTTAGTTTAGTGACTAGTTTTATCCAGACAGTTGCTATTGCTGACCATTCAGTGATTACAGATACAATAATTTTTAATAGACTATTATATAGACTCTCTCTACTGCTGCATCTGTCTTCCAGGCATGAATGTACAGTAACATGCATGATAGTTCTGCAGGACTACATTCAACAAGGAGAGCAAAAGAAAAAAAAATTGTCTTTACAGTATCTCACTCCCTGTCCATCCAAACTCTGCCTCAGTCGAACAGTGCAGGTTCTCATGTACAATCGTCCCACCCGGACTCGGTCAGTATTCATGCATGGTTATCAGATAATGCTAGTAAAGCACAGCTAACTAAGTTTCTTGTACCCACGGCTTCAATTAAAGTCAGCGTGGCTACATGAGTTAACCCGGTTGAAATTTGATTTGGCTCCTACGTATAAAAAATAGGCTCCATGTTTGTCTGGAGCCCTGCATGTTTTTTGTTGATTATTTATAAAAATAGTAGTTGTACATTGTGCCAAATATGGCCTCTCATCCAGTTGGCACCTATTATGCAAAATTCACCTTTTGATCATTTTTGGATATTTGTGTGTGTGTGTGTGTGTGTTTGTTTCCATTTGTGTCTATAAATGTGCTAGAACACACCATTCCAATTTTCCACCTACTATGATGTCATTCCAGCCCGGTAGGAGTGTCAGAGATGCCAGAATTCACAATCCGAGCAGAGTCTCAGCTACAACATTAACAGGTACAATGTTAACTTGTTAAAAGAGAAGTATAATATTAATCCCTTCAATTAAGTTCCTATACCTTAACTGACTCATTACTCAGGTCATGAGTTGCCATTAGGAGCTGTCACAGAATTAAACTTCCAGACCAAGGGTTTCTCTAGACAGCTGAAAGTGAAGGTAATTGATGCCTCCAAAGCAGAAGAAGGCTTCTAAAATACATCCAAGCATTTTCTCTTTAGATTTATAAGTTCTTAAAAATAAACTTTGCTACATCTGTTTGTATTTACTTCTTCTTACTCTATAAAACGAAACAATGTCATATGGTGGGGGTGTACAAACTTTTGCATACAACTGCAGATGGAGAAACTACAGTAAATTGTGCTAGGAGGAATGTAATTGAATTATGCCAGGCCTATAGATCATGATGATGATGATTTTTTACTCTGCACAGTGTTTAACTAGATTTCAAAATTTTCATTACTTCCTGTCTTGTGTAAATCTGATCTGTTCATTTTAAATAATAGGGCTTTTGGGACATTTTAGATTTGTCTACATTATATCTTTATTTTCTTTAAAGTAGTCTTGATGAGGAGCCTGAGCTGCTTTTCTAAAAGTCCTTGCATGCTGGGAACTCGTTGGCTGCTTTCCCTCTGTTCTAATTGAAAATGACTAATTAGGGGGACTTTCAAAGGAATATTTTTTTTCTGCCTAGACTATTTTGTTTTGGCAGGAAAATCATGGGCATCGGCATCAATGGATCATTTGTCTTTCTTCAAGAAATAGGCCTTTACTCTCAAAATGACTGTAGGATTATTTAACAATAATCCAGGTCCAAATTGTATGGCTCCAAAATTTGCACCAATACAACTACACCCAGGGTAAAAGGACTTACTGACCCTTATACTTAGTGTAAATCTGCACTATCATGCTATATTAAATACCTTAAATGCTAGCTAGCTATTTATTTCCACCTGAGTGATTTCAGGTAACATACCAGGATCTAGGAAGTCAGGGCTACACCAATGATTCTACATGCTCTCTGGTGAAGGGACACAAGAATAAAAAGGTTTCTACTTCCTGTCTAATGTCAAGTGTTCCAGAAAAGTGATGAAAAGTTATCTTTAATAACTAATATATTCATTCATAACTAATATATATCAACTAATAATATATTCATGCTAAAAATGCAAAATTATCCAGGATGTTAACGTAGCCTTATGCAGGATCTTAAGGTAGAACTGTTCAGTCTAGTAATTTGAAGCTAACCACTACACCACCGTGCCGCCGTCTTGAATACTAACGTAAACTTATTTAGATTAGTAATGTAAAGTTATCCTGAATAGTAATGAAAACTTATATGGGTTAATACTGTAAAGGTATCATAAATAGTAATGTAAAGTTATTTAGGTTAGCAATGTAAAGTTTTTATGAATATTGATGTAAACGTAATTAGGTTAGTAATGTAAAGTATCCTAAATAGTAATGTTAAAACTTATTTAGGTTTGTAATATAAATATATACTGGATAGCAATGTAAAGGTATTCTGAATAGTAAGGTAAAGTTATCCTAAACAGTACTGTAAACTTATTTAGCTTAGCAATATAAAGTTATCCAGTATAGTAATGTAATATATAATATAGTAGTTACTGGGAGTAGTTATGTAATGTATTTTAGGGTAATAATGTAAAATTATCCAGAATAGTAAAGTTATCCTGATTTGTAATGTGATGTTCTTCACAGTCATCAGAGATGGTCATGTAAAATAATTTAGGAAACCCATTCAAATTTATACAGGATAGTAATTCAATATTATTATTATTATTATTATTAACTGTAATGTAACAATATTTCCACGCAGTAGCAATAAATACCACTCAAAATGCAAAAGCGCCTCTAAATATTTCATGTAGATGAGATATGATGGTGGCTATACACCTTAACAGACTTGTTCTAACTTTTCTTCAAAGAATTAGGGAATAAATTATCACCTTCTTCTTACTGTAGTTAATGAAAGTCATCCAATGACCCAATAAAGAGTTCGTCCATGTGTAATCACTTCCTCAGCCAACATGTCAATTCCAAGGTATGCTTATTCATTATGGAGCACCTGATGGCTTTCCCATGCATATTTCATGTGTACAAATCCTGCAACTTTCATGAAGTTGTCCAAATGAGTAACATTTACAGGCGAAGTGAAGTCATTCATTTGAATAATTGATGTTTAATGTCTTTGATAAGAGTTGGTGGGAAGGTCGTGCTTGGCACGCCGACCTGAGAGTCCAGGGTAATGAGCTTTTCCTGCTTCCCAAACGTGCTCGTACTGGATAAACAGATCACTGGCCATGTTCGCCCAGTCTTCCTGTTATCACATGTAACAAATGCAGTTTAATCCCAGTTTTTTACTTTTTCATTGTCTGAAAACAATATAATTTCAAAACTAAGATATTCTTTCCCCTTTTACTTTTTATAGATACTTTTATCCAGGTAATAACTGTTACCAGATGATATCATTAGGGCCATAGCGGATCTTGATCTAGAGTTGTGTTGTTGTGTTATCAAGGAGAACAGTAATTCCTCTTCATTCTCCAGGATAGTAATGAAAGGTTATTCAGGAGATCAGTATTGTAGGAGATCAGTGTTGTTCAGGATAGTAAAGTTATCTCAGTAAAAGAGCTGGGTGATCTTAATAAACTTAGTCATCGTAGTCATCTGGAATAATAATGTAACATTATTCAGGATAGTTTTGTTGCATAATCCAGGCTAAAGACATTAATCAGTATAGTGATAAAAGTATAACGTAAAAATTATTCAGGGGAGTAATGTAAAGCTATTTCAGCATGTTCATATAAAGTTGATAACTATCCGGTTCAGCAAAGTTATCCAGGATGCTAATGTGGCCTCATATAGGATTGTGATGTAAAGTGTAAGGGACCACCACTAGATGTCGCTGTTTTTCATTTGTAGTTTTTGTTGGCTGACTCAGTTTCCCAGAAGCCATTAATCCAACTATAAATAGCTGTTTAGTCTGGGAAACTGGGTCGAGCATTATTAGTTTATCTACTGTCATTTATGTGGGCATTTTGTTTTGTTTTGTGTTTAGTTTATATTTTGATTTAAGTTCTGTTGACTTGGGCTCTCATATTGGCAATGTTTCTGTACATGTTCTGTGTTTGGGGAGCTGATTCAGTCAGGTCATGTGTGGTTGTGAGTATTGTGGTTTTTGTCCCCCTGTTTTCTTGTGTGTTTAGCTAGAGCAGGTAAGTAGATAGGTGTGTGTTTGGCTAGGAGTGTGTTTAG
>JAOVVB010000046.1:5275763-5286226 GCA_028570985.1 Heterobranchus longifilis
TGTATGTATGTATGTATGTATGTGTGTGTGTGTGTGTATGTATGTGTGTGTGTGTGTGTGTGTGTGTGTGTGTGTGTATGTATGTATGTGTGTGTGTGTGTGTGTGTGCGTGTGTGTGTGTGTACCTGCAGCGTTTCTAGTCAGGTTGCTGTTATTCAGTGCATTGAGCAGCAGAAGATAGAAACCCAGAATGCTTCACCACCTCTTTTAGGAAGTTCCTGTAAACTTTGGGAGGAATATTTAAAAAAAACCCTGAACAAATAATGCATGTTGCGCTGACAGTGTTTTTACACCTCCATTAACAGCTTTTTGCAGAAAGATTTACTCCCGCAAGTTGTTGCTTTTCCCGATGGGACATGTCAAGTGTAGACAAAAGACTCCTGTACTGCATTTATACTTTAGATTTACATTAGCAGAGACAAGATGGAGGACGGCCACCGTGCGCTACGTCTCATTCCTCTTTGTGTGCTGTCAGAAACCCTAGCTAAATCTCGGCCCTATCTTACACGCCGTAACCTTGCTTATTCCCCACAGTGGTATTTGTGTAGCTGTGCAGAATTTATGACCGCGGAAAACCATCGGAAGCGATCTAAGGGAAATATATAAATCCGCCGCTTGGATCTCTCAGGGCCACAGGGTTTGCGTGCTGAGCAGAATGTGTAAGAAACGTCTCCCACTGAGCTGCTTTGCTTCTAATATGCCTTTTTATCCCACGCTGCATCTCAAACAGGTGCTTCTGCCTGGAGCTGTTTCACTTCTGAAACGTCAGGAGGGCGCTGGAGCATCGCTCGAATAAAGAGGGTGCCGACATTTTAGACAGTACACCCTGCTGAGTGCAGGAGGCCTGAGAGTGCGTCCGTTTGTGTGTGTGTGTGTGTGTGTGTGTGTGCGCACTCTGCTGCAGTGATGCAGAATGAATTGGAAATCGTGGTGCTTTTCCTAGCGTAGGTCTGTATTTAATAAATGTTGATGTTACGACTCAACTCGGCTCAGTGTGGCTGTTTGGGTGGTTTTCGTTTAAACTGTATTTGCATGGGGATTTTTACAACAGACATCGTAGCAAAGCAGAAAATCCGACCATACTCCAGATGTCGATTTCAATTCCTAATAAATAAGCCAGAAGTAGAATGAGAACGATTGTGAATAAGAGTTCTGGGATGAGAATAGCAGCAGCTCGTTGGTACAAATCTATCTCCAGCATCCAGCTGAGATTAAACCCAGAAGCAAAAGCGAGAATGAGATCTTTATAGTGTGTGACAGTGTTTTATGTCACGGTCTCTATGTATACGATGTATGAAAAGAGATGTTAAATAAGGGGAAAATTGTAGAGCATACAACCTACTTTTTTTTCCCCCTTCTCATATTGCTATTTTTTTTTATGGATGAATGAGAACAATACGGTTAGATTTTGTACATGTTGTATACCATACATGTTTTTATCCAATCAGCCATCGTGTGACAAGTCATAAAAACATACAGATACGGGTCAAAAGCGTCAGGTAATAGATACATCAAACATAATTAGGCAAAATCTTAGTGATCTCAGGGGCAGCGTAATGGGTGAAACTAATGATCTATCTCCTGTGATTTATTCACACAGCGCTTTCTAGAGTTAACACTTTACACCTAGTTGATGAAAGAGGAGAATGGCCAGATTGGTTCAAGCTGAACCAGTAGCTCAGTTAGGTTTAAGAAGAATTAGAAGAAGAGTTATTATTGCTTGATGCATGTGCCGCACCTCGTTACTCTTACCGGCCGGTACCGAATTAAGCAGACAGACGGCACACATAATTTGTCTGAAGTTCTCTGTTTATTATCAGCAAAGAGAAAACTTCGGATACATTATATGTGCCGTCTGTCTGCCTGATTCAGGGCCGGCCTGTAAGGGTATGTACCTAAAAAAGAACAGAAGTCATTAACATGTAAGTCATAGAGAGATGACAGACAGACGAGGGACAGACAGACGATAGAAAACACATTAACATCTTCCGGTGAGAAAAAAGGGCTCCAGCAGACACAAGCTATCTGGAAGTATTACCATATAAGGGATGAGAATGTGCCATGAGTTGGTTGTTCTGCGGAAAGGTAACACAATATTAGAAACCCTTCCACTCACATAATCTCTCTTGGCAACAGTGTTGAGCAGAAAAGCATCTCAGAATAGGCAACACATGTGTCAAACCAAGACACGAATGGAATCCAACATCCTGTCAGCGAATCTGAAGGCGTTTTCGAATCAGGTCCGTGGGATCGTCCCAAAGTACACTTGAGTCTGGTTCATTTTGATCAGTGAGAACACAACGGTTCCATAATTTGGAATCATGCCGCTTGCACAGGTGTTTTCAAGAATGTCCGGTGACAGATTTGTGCGCAATTGTGCTCAACAGAGTAAGTTCACTATTAGACTCCATCACCATACACAAACAAGCAATGCTGTGAAAGAATACCTGTGGAATAACGATGACTTGAAATGTTTTCTCAAAATATTCGAGGACAATTGTACACTACACATAAAAACTCAAAGGTACAGAAGTATCTATGAGTATTTGCATGTGCAGGTACAGCAGGAGCACTGAACAATGCTGTGAAAATGTTGGGGGGAAGAAAAAACAAAAAACACGGCTCCAGTACCATGAAGTGAAGGATGCGCTACCTAAGTCGGGTAGAAAACCTTACAGTCACCTAATCACTTTTTGCAACTGTGGTGAGCGGAAAAGCATTTCAGGATATGTAACACACGTGTCGAACCATAACGTGAATGGGTTCCAACACCCTATCGGCCAGAAACAGGTATCTGAGACGGTCAAGAGCTCTCCAACTCAAACTGGATGGAAGAAGACTGGAAGCAATACAGTTATAGAAGCAAGCCAGGGCAGAATAAAGCGTACAGACAACACCACACCAGCCTCTTAACCCTCATCTTGAGCTTTTTTTCCCCCTCAGATAATTGAGTTTTATGGATTACCATTTTGAAGCTACATCTTCTTTTAATTGAGAACTATTTCCCAAATCGACCATTTAAATAACGTTACCGTGCAGTTTAATCACACTGCGCTCAGATCATCATGGTACGGTAATGCAGTCATTGTGACGAGCTGGATGCTGACAGTCTAATTGAAAAGCAGATCGATTTGACATGTTGTGTCTCTTCATAGCGATCTCTTAAGCCCTACACGCCTGATGGCCTGTCAGTAATTATGATGAAATTTTTATCGACGTCAAACCATCTAAAATTCATCACGCTGGCTCTCCAGAGCTTATGATTCCACACCAGTGCGCTCTGATCACGACCCGGGTGCCCTGGTTTGGAATTTCTTCAGGGGCATCAATTTGTCAATATCGCTCAAATGGCCTTGATTACTTTACTTTTAAATGACGAGTTTGGTGTCTCTACTTCTGCTCGGCTTCTTGAAAGATTCATCAACATCATGGGCATCATGGGATTTCCCTTCGCTGACCGCAAATCAATACTTTACACTTAGTACCGTGTGGCCAACAATTAGTATCATCCCTTTTATTTATTTTCAGATGGTCTACATACTGTATGCTGTTAAACACCTGATGTGTATATTTCCTTATTATGAAGAGTAGATACTATATTTATACAATCGACCCTTTTTGCGTAGCTTCACTTTACGACCTCAGGATTTCTTTAATGGCCCTTATTCGTCAAATTGATTGGCAGACGCCTCATGTCATCTAATTAGCGCCGGATGGGAGCTGTTCATTTTATCCAGTGCCAGTCAGGTCACGACTAATCCCCGCTTTCAGTATTGTTTTGCCGGAGTATGCTCATAAATCCCAGTCCTCGCTGTTTTATTATTAAAGTCCAGCCAACTCTCTGTCCCACTTTAAAGGCAGCTTGGGGTTAAGCTCTCTTTTCATTTTCTGGAGAGGCTGAAACCCATTTCAACATGCTCTGCCAATCAAAAAACACCCCCACCATGCTTTCTCTCTCTCTCTCTCTCTCACACACACACACACACACATGTACACTAAAGCTCATATAATAATAATCTCATAATAATCTAAAGCGTTTATGAAGGGTCAAGCAAAACACAGCTGATCAATTTGGACGGCTCCACCTGGTGCCTTTGGTGTTGCCCCCTCCTCCTTCCTGAATGTAATTAGAATTTGTTTTGAGATATTGAGAAATAATAGCTTTTCCTTGGCCATCGGTTGCACTCGGAATTGCATTACAGAGCTTTGTTTAAACAGCCGAGTGAATCGATACCATCTTTATATATGGTGCTTGTCCTGCCGCCCTTGCTGACATCATCAACTGGGCACAAAAGAAAAAATTACACCAACCCTTTAAAAACACTATGAAGAAATATACAACCTTGTAAAATATTTCTTTTTAAATGAGAGTCTCCTGGTTATTAATATGATTATAGAACTGAGCACATGTAATTCTTAGTTAACACTGTTAAATCTCTGTAGGACATTTTTTACAAAATTTATTTCTGTTAAATAAATTAGAAAGTTCAATGATATAAAAAAATCTGTCCATCAGGACCAGAAATTTAAACTTCCCCAAACACCCAAGATATGGCCTCTTTGCACCCCCAGCATTTTCTTTACAATTTCTAAAATTAGTCTTGTCTTGGCCTTGTCAATTTTGGCCTTCCAGACCTTTTACCGATCAGCAGTGGAACCAGTTCTTTGGAAACTCTTCCACGGTCTGTAAATCGTATTCCTGACTCCAAACTCCAAACCATCTGGTGATGTCTGCTTGCTTGTGTTGCACCAAGTTGAAGTGTTCCAATGAACCTCTCCCTGCCAGCATTGTCTAAATGGGGTGTAATAGTGTGAAAACAAAATTAACAATCAGAATGTTTTCTTTACTGTTAATGCCAAGGCATGTCACCTGGACTTAATCACATGGTAAATTTCTTGCTTGTACACAAGCGCTCCTTAAGAAAATTAAGGCAAGTTAGGTTATCAATGATAAAGTAACTCTCTACTGAGCATGACAGTGATTTTACCTTACATTTGTTTTTAATGTAACAGGGCAAACATAATTATGAATTAGATTTTTTACTTGGTAAAACATCAACAGTAAAAACAGAGCAATGTTTCATAGTGAAAGTGTGACAAGAACTTACAGGATTCATTTACATTCACCGCATTTTGCATACACCCCTATCCTGAGCGACTTAAATTTAATCTCTTTACATACCTAAGCAGTTAAGGGTTAAGGACCTTGCTCTAGGCCCAACAGTGGCAACAGTGGTGCTGTGGATTGAACCTGGGACCTTTAGATCAGTAGGCCATCACCCTAACCATTTACTCCTGCCCCAGGATTGGGACTAAACAGCTAAACTAAACAGTGTCCATAAGAAAATGACTTGTTAGTGATACTAATCAGAAAAAAGGGCTTCAGTTTTCTGGGGATCATAAAGACTGGACTTTGGAGCAATGGAAAAAGATCATGTGACCTGATGAGTCCAGACTGACCCTATTTCAGAGTGATGGGCGTGTCAGGGTAAGAAGGGAAGCGCATGAAGTGATGCTCCCATCATGCATAGTGTCCACTGTACAAGCCTACGAGACAGTGTTATGATCTGGGGTTGCTCCAGTTGCTCAGGTCGAGACTCAACAATATTATGTGGAAATAAAATAATGTCAGCTGACGACTTTCACGTTGGAAAAGCACGGCTGTAGATGTTCAAACTTTTATTCATCGTGAATGTGGACAACAGTTTGCATTTTTGTCCAATTCCCAAATAGCATTTAACTGGTAGCAACAAATCGTTACACAAAAAAAGTCATTCATTACTGGGTTTTAAACTAAACTCAGCTACTGCACTGTTGCTAAAACATGTACTTGCCACTTGTTGCTACTTGTACCAAGCTACTCCCCACAACTGATCGCAATCACAGTCCATACGGTATATTTATATTCTTTATCCTTTGGCTTCAGGAGCAGTTTGTCTTCACCTCTATTGTTGCTCAAAATCCACAGCACAGTATTTTTTAAGAAGTACCTGAGCTCATTATTGAGACCAAGCGTCGATGTCGGAGGTGGAAACATTGAAGGTGTTGCAGGAGGTGCAGACGTCTTCTCTCCAGGTGTGATGGAGTCGATGAAGCTCCTCGCAGCTGTCTGAAACGAGAGGATTGAGGAGTGAGAGGGAGCGAGGTGAGCGCTCGCAGCCTCTCCTCCAGTCTCTCCCAGCTTGAGATGCCATAATGACCTGTCAGATCGACGGGCTCCACGCCAGAGCGCACATCCAGCGCTAGTCCGCAGGGGCCGTGAGCGTTAATGAATGCTAACAGCGGCGCACGCTTCATCCCGGCTGACAGAAATGTATTCCTACAAAACGCAGATCCAAAATGGGACTTCAGGCTGAATTATGGCGCGTCAATGTTGTGCATATTCGCTTAGCATAGCGATGAAGACGGGAAGACATCTCTAGGACACTGCTGCACTCAGGGAAAGCATGGTAAAGTTGAACAGTGACGGTTAAACCCAGATTAGCGCCGATCTCCAGCTTCAAGGTGACGGTTTAGCATGGTTTGTAAGGAGTTAAGGTTTCAGAACTGCTTGTAGTAAAATTAGCAGCTCTATATTTTAACGTCATTCGGGAAGATTCAGATTTTTTTCCCTCACATTTGTAATGTGCGCGCAAAGCAAAGATAAAAATCTCTGCACGTTTCCTGTGTTCTAAGGAGATGACAGAAATTCCAAACTCACGTTTAACTGAAGTATAAGGACAAATCTCGACACTCTATTTTAAATAATGTTTTAATTCCATTTTTATCCCTTCATGTCTCACGTCTCATTCTCAATCAGCCTTAACACTGACATGCACTTACGCATATTTGAATACGAAAGCGACTTTCCAGAAACATTATCTCAATAAACTCTGTATTCTGTAAAAGACATTTGGATAATATGTGTTGGATAATATGATGAAGATCCTCTAATGAGGGACCAGTAAGTGAAGCAAATGACTGCGTTCTGCTTACATAGTCCTGATAATCAGCAAGGCAAAGTTTATTTACACAGCACATTTTCATACACAAAGGCAATAAATACTGTACATTATACAAAGTGAGCTAAGAGGTTATAAACATTTTTTTGTTCCTGTCTGTTAGGCACTATTGAATTGAAAGCTGTTCTGCTAATTTTCTGTCCTTCTATTCATGGATTTTAGGTTTTAGTAAACGATTATGAAAGGCTGAAAAGCTGTGTTTGGGCAAAATGGCACCAAATCGGCCATCAACCTCACTTCATGAACAAAACAATCACTTCCGATGTGTGTTTACAAGCTGAAAATCAGACCATGTAAACCCAGCTTTAGTCCATTGTTTTCTTTTCTTTTCTTAGCCGGCTTCTAGAGAGGTGCACACTGTTTTTATTTATTTATTCATTTAGGCGGCATGTACAGGCAGTGGTTAGCATTGGCGCCTTGCACCTCCAGTGTCCGGGTTCGATTCCTGCCTTGGGGTCTGTGTGCATGGAGGTTACATGTTCTGCCTGTGCTTGGTGGGTTTCCTCCCTCAGTCCAAGGACATACAGGTTAGGCTCAGAGAGACTGGTGTTCTCAAATTGCCTGTAGTGTGTGAACGATTGTGTAAATGTCTGTGTGTGTGCCACATCAGGCCCTAAGTATCCTGGGATAGGCTCCGGGCACCACCATAATAAACATAATAAGTGTTATAGGTCATAAGTGAATCAATATAATTTTTATATTTTCCCATTTTAGATGAGTATTTTTCCCTTGATTTTCTCCCTTGTTTAATCTATAATAATAGTAGACTATCACATGCTTCCTCCAAGACATGTGACGCCAGCTGACTGTATCTTTTCAAATTCCTGCTCATGCAAGGTTGGGGAACGGCTATCATCTGCCCCTTATGCTCGCCTTGCCATTTCTCTCCTATGTTTTGTAAATGTGTGTATACGTAGGCTCTCTAACATGATTCTCGACTGATCAGCTTCAAATCGTACGAGTGTTGAAGAGTTTGTGTGATTTTATACAGTATATATGGGATTACACTGTCAGGTTTAAATCACTTTTTATTACAGTTTAAATCAGACGCTATATAAATCAGATTATGTCATAGTGATTCAAAAACTTTTAACAATCCATAAATTAAACAAACAAACAAGTCCAGCAGTTCAGTTAGCGGCAAAAGTAATGGCGTCTGTTCTCTTCACCATAGCTGATGTGCTGCAGTGGCTGAGCTGCGTTACTGGATGATTTAGCGCACACCATGCTCAGGAGGCACTGTCGCAGCGTTTAGCCAACAGCTTGGTGTTTTCAGCTTTGCCTTTCAAGGAACATCATCCTGTGATTTGGCGTCTATTAATGTTTTATTTGTAAAGGCATTCAAGCTGTGTGTACAAAAATAAAAGCGGGAAATATTACTACTACTACTATTAATATTAATCTTGAGCTTTCTAGAATTTGATGATTTATAAATATTATCATTTCCAGTTTTTTTTTGTTTGAACATGCCTTCCAACAGGAGTTTGTGAACCTAGTTAAACTTTGATGATTTTGTGAAACACTGTAAATGTGAAAAAACACATGTTACTCAAAAACCGAAGTGTTTATAACTCATCATGTCATTCTTTTTATCTTTGTGATTCTCCTTCCTTTTCAGCCAAACCAACCTCTAACAATAGATGTCAAACTTGTCAAGGGGTTCTCCCTGCTCTCTATCTTTCCCTGCGTTCCCATGTGACTCGAGAGCACACCCGCCTGAGGATCTGCGGCTCCCCGTGTCTCCTTTCACCTCCCTGCTCGTATAATAGACTTGTCCATCACTTTTTGGCGTTTTTGGGATTGCGGTGGCTCGGCTGGATTAACGGGACGTTTGATGCTCCACTCCCACTCGTCTCTCCATTCAGACGCATTAGCGCAGGTGAATAATAGGACGATCAGCGGTGACATGCGAAGCTGAAGTCATCGTCTCGAGGATTGACGCGCTTGTGATGATACGTCTCTGCGCTGAAAGCCGAGCCCAACCCGCTTCCCTCCAGAGGGTATTTTTCATCCGCGTCTATCAATCCAGAGTGACGGGGGAGCGATAGCATCTGCAGGACTCTCGGTCCATTCAAACGAGTGCCACGAAAGTTTCTGTGTGTGTGTGTGTGTGTGTGTGTGTGTGTGTGTGAAACTAAATTCACCAGGGGAAGGCGTCTGAAAAGGCGGAGACATGCGGATGCCTTCATAAATTGCAATTTTCCAACATCTGAACACGGGGAAGTGCAGAAAATTGAGAGCAAATACAAAAACAAATAGATGGGAGAGGAAAAAAAACAGTTTACAGATGAATGAGTGGATGTAGTGCAAAAGTTTGTACACCTTCGCAACAGAAGATGACACCATATTTCTGATCATAAGCTTGCATCTTCTTCTTCTTCTTCTCTTTTTTTTAAACGTCATTCAATCATTGTTGAATATTGGATTTTGATTTGTCAGAAGGAGTTGATTAGTTTTCTATTACCGCAGCTCTGACAACAAATCACAGCTTTATATTGACAATTATATATTTACAGCTGCTTTAGCATACGGGGAGATTTGTCTCTTGAGTTTTCTACAACATTTACATTATATGTAACTATATCTAGATGAAACTGTTCTTTAATAAATAGAACTTGTAATTATTAACATATTGCTGTTGTGTTCAAAAAGATAAACACTCCTGGATGTAGTGTTAAAGGATGGATGGATGGATGGATAGAAAGATAGATAGATAGTTTCTCCATTTACTATCTAACATTAAATGTTTCAAATTACTCAGTTGTTTTATTGATCTCTCTCTCTCTCTTTCGCTCCCTCTCTCTTCTCCTATCCCTCTCTTTATCTCTTTCTTTCACTCTCAGTCCATCTCTACCTTTTCTTTCTCTCTCTCTCTCTCTCTGTCCACACCAAGGTCACTTCCTCAGCCATGTGAAATCAGACATCAGTATTTCGTAAGCGTCTGCGCTCGGTTCTGCGCTGGTTCTGCCAGGAAGGAAAACGCTGCGTGAGGCGAGACAGCAAAGGTGAAAAAGTGGCGTGATGTGGTGCTCTGTTGCCATGGTGACAGGGCCTCGCTGAGGAGCCCAAAGGAAAAGGAAAAGGAAAAAAAAAAAGGAAAAAAAAAAGAAACGTCCCCTGAAGTCAGAGAAAGGGAGGAGTAAAGAAATAGTCAGCACTCAGTCACCACATGGGGTTGAGGGGATGGGGATGAGGAGGAAGTGGTGGAAGAGTGTAAGTGTTTCTGCCTACACTTAACACACACACACACACACACACATATGTGCAGCCTGTTTTTCAGGGAAGGTTCTGAGCCTGAACATATTGCACCTGCTGAATTATTAAAGTCTCGCACAGGCTGCAGCGACCCATCAGAGCCTGGCATGTCACTGCAACACGCAGACCACCCAGCGCTGACACACACACACACACACACACAGACACACACACACACACACACATGCCCTCACAGTCTGCCTCATC
>JAOVVB010000046.1:5286948-5301228 GCA_028570985.1 Heterobranchus longifilis
ATTTGGCTTATCTGGCAAACTAATTATCACACATGTCTGAGATTCATTTCAGTGATCCAAAGAGCCCTGAGACACAACACCATCCATGAGTTTAATTTAAAAACAAAAAATTTAATGTTTATGACACTTAGATACAATTTGCATAATAATTTGGAACGCAGTGTATATATATATATATATATATAACATAACACTTATATATAAAACATAAGTGTTATGGTTAAAAAACACATCAGTGAAAACCTCAGTAAGGAAGTATTTGCTTGCTCTGTATGTGTGTGTGTGTGTGTGTGTGTGAGTGAGAGAGAGAGAGGGAGAGAGAGAGAGAGGAGGACGATCCACAACAGAAGCAGTGTAATTCCTCGGCGGGTGAGACCCGGCTCAGTCTGAAATAACAAGCTCTTATCTCTGACACAGAGGTCGAGGGGAGCCGCTAACGCTAGCACATGATGGAAATACTTCATGTGTTGTTACTCCTGAGGTCTTCCTTCTTTCCCCCTGTCTCTGTCTCTCTTACACACACACACACACACGACTCATATCTGTATGTTTCCCCACGCACACTCTCTCTTAATATGACAGATTAGAGCTTAGAGGATTCTCCCTCGTGCTTCTCCTCCACGGTTCCTCCCTCATCATTGTTTTGTTTTTACGCCCTCGAAATCTGCTGTGAATGTTTAATAATTACAGCGACCATTTCTGCCACTTGGGGGCAGTGTTGAAGCAAATACGTCTCTACGCTTAGAACGAGGGAGGAAATTGATGCTTTCGAACAAAGCTCAGGGCCAAAGGAGAGAGAGAGAGAGCGAGGACCTGCGTGTTCTCCCGTGCACTCGGCAACTCGGTCAGAAAATTGGCAAGTGTGCGAAATCCGAAAGAGAGAAGTGTTTAGCGTGCGGCGGAGTGCCGGGTGTCACTAATGAGCTGTGTATAGATGTTTGTGCGGTTGTTTTTAAAGTGGTTAGATTGCAAATGGTGCACAGAATACCCATCATGCACTTTGGAGGAAATTGTCAGGGTGCAAAAGTGATTTCATTGCCATCAACACTAACATCAGGTTGTGTAATCGGACGACCATCATGCTTCCTGTACGAGATCTTTAGCCTGCGATTAGTGCATGCGCTCTGCCTGTGGCTTACACACACCTACTGAGGGTCAGATGAGAACTGAGAACTTACTGTATAACGTTGCTAATTTCAGCTTTTTTTTTGTCTATTTGTTTCGCATGCCTTTCTGGTGGATTTCCTTCATTTTGCTTTTTTTAAATTAATTTTTTTTTTTTTAGTTAAGACAAGCCTGAGGTTATTTTTGTGTCTGCCAGTGCATCGTTTGCATGAATTATTCACTCGAAATGCAGGAAATGGCATTTCTGAGAACCTAAATTCGGTAAATTTCCCACAGGTCCAGCCCTCCAGACACCCCCCCAATGACTAGCATTTCCCTAATCCAAGCTACGGATCTATGAGTCAGACAATAGAAAAAGGAAGAGCTGGAATTAAAGGTGTGGAAAAAGGAAGCTGAAACAGGAGGATTTTAGAGACTCTGACGCGGGAAGATTTGGAGAAAATTTGCTGAAATGTTACACTGTAGGGAGAAAGACATGTTAAAACAGGAAGTTTTGGAAAAAGACGTTAAAACAGGAAGTTTTGGAAAAAGACGTTAAAACAGGAATTTTGGAAAAAGACGTTAAAACAGGAATTTTGGAAAAGGCGTTAAAACAGGAATTTTGGGAGAGAAACATGTTAAAACAGGAAGTTTTGGAAAAAGACGTTAAAACAGGAAGTTTTGGAAAAAGATGTTAAAACAGGAATTTTGGGAGAGAAACATGTTAAAACAGGAAGTTTTGGGGAAAGACATGTTAAAACAGGAAGTTTGGGAGAGACATGTTAAAACAGGACGTTTTGGAGAGACACATGGTGAAACAAGAAGTTTTGGAGAAAGACATGTTAAAACAGGACGTTTTGGAGAAACACATGGTGAAACAGGAAGTTTTGGGAAGACACATGTTAAACATTATGTTGTAAAGAGAGTTTTGGAGAGACATGGTGAAACAGGAAGTTTTGGAGAGACAGATATTAAAACAGCAAGTTTTGAAGAGACAAGTTAAAACAAAGTTTTGGAAAGACACGTGTTAGAAGAGAAAGTTTTGGAGAGAAACATGTTTAAACAGGAAGTTTGGGTTAAATAGGTGATGAAACAGGAAGTTTTGCAGAGAAAGATGATGGTCCATCCTGGAACATGTGGTCCTGGATAGAGTGGGGGTGGGGGTGTGGTGTGCTAATACAGGAAGTCTTGTAGATGCTGAATCAGAAAAGTCTGGGAAAGACAGGTGGTGAAATAGGAAGTTTTGGATAGAGAGATGCTGAAACAGAAAGCTTTGGAGTGACAGAGGCTGAAATAGGAAGTCTCCTATATGCTAAATCAGGATGTCTTGGAGAGACAGATGATGCAACAGGTATTCTGGAAGTGACAACAGATGCGAAAAAATGAAGTTTTAGAAAAACAGACTGTAACAGGAAGTCTTGGACATGCAGAATCAGAAACTCTTGAAGATGCAGATGCTTATAGAAGGAAGTCTTGGACAATGAATGGTTTAGAACAGAATGTCCTGCATATTCCAGGTGCAGAAACAGGACAAGACAGCGACTAACGAGACACTGAATCAGGAAATGTCCTAAATTGTGCTGAATCAGAAAGTCAAGCGGTGTTAATAACTAAAACAGGAACTGTAATGTGTAAACCTATTTAGAAACAGGAAGTCCAGACTTTTGCAGGTGATGAAACAGGAAGTCAGGACGTTCCAAAACTACAGTAATTAATTAAAATCATAATCAGATGAAACAATGACACAATGACCTAGTTTTGCACTAAATCTTTAAAAAAATGTTGTATGGAAATGGAATGGAAATCAGTTTTCTTGTGGTTCATCTGCATAAAATTTTCAGTCATTTGTTTGTTTGTTTATTGCACTATTTTTGATTTTTGTCTTTTCTCCGATTATTTAATCTTCACATCTGAGGCGGCTCAGCATGCGGCACTGCCTTTAATTTAATGTTCAGAAATTTGAGACTTTGTGTGTGGACATGGGATGTAGCCAGAGGAATAGTAATGACTAAAACACACACACACACACACACACACACACACACACACACACAGTCTATTCATTTTGGTTTATTAAGGAATTAAGGTGTTTTGTTTGTGAAGCACTCGGATGTTATACGGAGCTCCTTATTGTGTGTATGATGATGATTGTCCAGTAATTATTTTTTAGCTCATTTCTGCCATCCCTCTTACATGCACACACACACACACACACACACACACACACAAACACACAAACACACACAGAGTGTCACACACTCCATCTGCTCCCCTTGTGGCTGTGTGAAAACACGTCGCCCTTTTAATTAAGAAGATTTTTACACTCCTCGGCATCAGACCAGGCTTGGTCTAAAACGCACGCCCTGAACTCCAAGAGGGAATCATGCAGATGTAAAGACAACACTCCTGTATGATTAATCCTGATTAATTCTTGATCCAGCAAACTCACAAACGTGTCAGTCTATAGAAAAATTCAAAATAGACATGATGATGATGATGATGATGATGATGATGATTCTTTGCTATTTTAAACATTGTCTCAACTCACAATCTCTGATGTCTCTTTTATCTTCGTCTCCATCCTCTATCTATGATATCCATGACAACATGAACCCCCTTTTTAACTACTTCTTTTCCAGATTCACATTCATTTTTACCAGATCCGCGCAACGGAACAATGGAAGACTATAGCCTGATCTGATGAATCAGACTTTCTTTAACATCATGTGAATGACCGGTTATGTGTGCGTCGCTAACCTGGGAAAGAGATGACACCAAGATGCACTATGGGAAAGAGAACTGTCGGAGATAGTGTGTGCCAGAGCATGGGCAAAGTTCTGCTGAGAAACCGTAAGACATGCTATTTATGTAAATGCTAATTTGACACGTACCACCTACCAACTTGTTGTTCCTGACCAGGTTACCCCACTTCCAGGGACACACTCAACATCCCCCATGTCTCAATACGCTCAGAGACAGCCCTCGAAAATTACTTTTTAATCATCCAACTAACTTAGAAATCTTCTTAAGAATGAATCCTTAAATTTTGTGAATTAGTACTTTAAAAATTCTAGTAGAGGAAGCTGAAAACTTTGTGGAATTATTTGATTTATCTTTCATGAACTGGTTAACTGAGAAATCCTGCTTTCACTTTTAATGTGTGAACAAACAGATAATGAAACAGAAAGTCAGGAGCTGAAACAGAAGACGTTGGAGATGCTGAAAATCGTAAAACCTGGAGATTCTGAAAGAGTAAGTCATGGAGATGCTAAAACAGGACATCTTGGAGAAAGAAGTGCTGAAACAGGAAGACTTGGAAAGCCAGATGGTGGAAGATGAACTCATGGAGGAACAGATGCTAAAATAGGAAGTAGTGGAATGACAGATTCTGAAACAGGATGTCTTAGAGATGCTGAATAAGGAATTCTGAATTTTATCTAACATGGAAATTCTGACTTTTATGTAAGATGATCTGGATGGATTAACCTGGAAATCACCTAAAATATCTTGAAAGTGCTTGATAGAATGATTAAACTTTTTATCTTAAAAGAGACATTACCATGAAATAATCCTGTGTTTTATATTAAATTAACATTGAGATTCACATGCTCTCATCACATGGTCTGTGTTTGTGCCTAATCAACTAGTTGATGTAATCCATCCCATATGTGAATCCTGACATCTACGCTGAATTTTATACCCAATTTTAAACTGAATTTTACCTGTATGTGTATTTGCAGCACAGCCAGAGCCTATCTATGTGCCTGCTTTTGTAATTAAGAGATTAGATACAAATAATTAAGTAAAAAAAAAAAATTATGATAATAATGAAAGAAATCTGACATTATATACTAGCGTGAGTCAAAAATTATCCTCACTCTGGCTGTAGCAGTTATTTCAATTAACTTAAAAAAGAGTCATTTTTCGAAACATAATCTCCTTGCTTTACGATACACTTTGCAGATACACAGCTTTCATATTCCCTTATAAAAATGTTTTAGTCTGAGCTGTCGAGCCACGAATGCGCTGCTGTCTTCAGTTCTTCATCAGAAGTGAATCCTCATCCTCGTAGGGCTGCTTTCAGGTGATCAAACAGGTGAAAGTCTGATGGACCGGGATCAGGACTATGGGGAAGATGCTTTAACATCCCCAAACAACATTTTTGCAGAGTGTCGACAGTGTGGGCAGAAGTGTACGGACGTGCATCGTCATGCGAGATCACAACGCAAGTTAAGGCTTCAGCTCTTCAATAAGCGTCTCACAGTAACGAGCACTGTCGATTGTTGAACCCTTTTCCTTGTAATGTTCCAATACCAGCTTTTGAGAATTTCAGAAAACTGTAAGCATTGATGAATTTTCCAGCTGGTGGTTGACTTTTTAACTTTTTCTCAGTCGGCGATTGAGGATGTTTCCGTTCCACACTCTACTGTTTACTCTCAGGCTCTTAATATAAACAGAGTGTGGATCATTTTTGGCTCCCCCTCATAGAGATTTTGGAGAAAATTTATACAAATATAAATTTTTTATATTAAAAAAGAGATGTTTTTTAGTCCAGTGAAAACAGCACAAAAAGTTACTAAATGACTGAGTATAATACTGTATGTAAAAGATTGTTAATATGAGTAATATGTAAGATGACGCACAACCTCCGCCCTCAGCTGTAAAACTTTATTGCTTTATGGTGATGGTTCTTTCTCGAAGGAAAGAATGAGTATGTCTTGTTATCCCTCTGGTTCAGGATGTGTGAATAATTCCCCCGGTGTTGGTCTTGTCGCTCGGCGTGACCCTGCTGAAGGCTTACAGATTGCTGCGCAAACGCGTGAGGAAAGCTCAGCTCTCCATCCCCGTATCAGCAGCTCTGTAAAAGCAGCAAACAAATGTGTTTGTGGATGTGACTGCGAGGCAGGGAACGATTGAATTCTCCTTCTGCGGTGGAGAGACGAGGGAAAGGTTGAGTCTCCAGAAATAGTCAGTGATAGATGAGTTACATGGAGCGAGACAGCCTAGCCAAGCTGAATCACACCAACTGTCTGCTAGCTAAACGCTCATGTCTCTCTGAGCTCAGCTCTGCTTAAAACCCGACTTTGTGTTTTCTTTTTTTTTTTTTTTTGATTTTGATAGCCTCTCCCTCCCTCCATCCTTTTTTATGTCTGATTGCTAAGCAGAAACAAAACATCTGCAAGGGTTAGCGTGCAGCACTTAGCTTAATGAAGGAGCGTTAAAGCGGAACGATAAGCGTTTGTTAAGTGTAGGGCTGGGGACGACGAGAGCGAATTTACTCTAGAGGCAAAAAGAGCAGAGAAGAAATAACAGGATGCTCTGAGACACACTGCAGATATCAGCTTATGCTCAGTGTTACAACTGGGAGGAATGTTAAAGGGTCCCATATTTTACTGTTTCAAGTTCTCAGAGATCCTCCAAAATGCTAGTGCTTTAGCTGAAATAACCTTCAGATAATGCTTTATTTTGTTTCTTTAACCTCAAACTCGCACTGTTTCACTGCTTTGCACACCGTTTCAGTGTTTATGTAAAAGAGCTACTGGTGAGCCACACCCCTAGTCTGAGAACAGCAAAGCTGAGCAGCAAGTGAGGGGAGGGGCTCTTCTTAAATGAGGTCACATCAAAAGGAAATGCAATCACTTGTTTAAGCCCTGGACAATACAAAAAAAAAAATAATAATAATAATTATCTGTCTCTTATAATAAACAGTTATTATAAACTCTCTCTATCTATCTGTCTATGATGCTACCATCACCATGTTTCATTCCCAGTTACAAAATGTTTTGTTGATAAACAATAGACTGTACAGATAAACAAATGAATTAGTTAAAACATAGGTCACCATGTTACAACACACACACTACATTCCATGATTCCAACTAACCTTAACTTTAACCACAAGAGCGAAATTTAACCCTTTTAACACTTATGAAATAAAAGCTGCAGTTTTTAAAGCAATCTTTAGACTTCCTGACAGTGATAACAAAATATCCTCCCGACATCAAAACTGTTGAGTATTATTTCCTATTCTTGTGTGTGTTATAATCTGAATGATGCGGCCATGCGGTAAACTCCCCTTGAACCCCGATGTCATCCGCCTCAGGCCACGGCCTTTATCAGCTCTCCGATGGACGACGCTCGTTTCTTGTTTCAGTTCTCTGAGTTCACAGTGAGCAAGCTCGGCTCAGTCTGCGAGACTCCTGCTCTCCAAACCGCGGATAAAAGCGCTCGGGCTGTGAAAGCAGCTTCAGAGGCGGAACTCTGGGGAGCCGTGACATTCAGAGCCTTAAACAAAAGCGCGCACTAATGACGCCGCCAACCGGGGACGAGGTCACGAGGGCCGGGCGAACAATTCAAATCAATCAAACCACAATGAGGGAAAGGTTAGCCACGATGCTAGAGCTGAAAGTGTGATGCTGAAAGAGACGAGAGAGGAGCGCTAAATAAATAAATATGCTTTGTTTGTTTTCTCTCAGGGGAGCCCTGAGTTCAGGAAGTTCGATTTTTGCATGACTTCACACTGCTTAGCTTTGGAGCTCAACTTGTGTCATTCAAATAACACACACACACACACATACAGGATTGCTCCCTGTGGAGTTTAACACAGAAAAGCATGGATGATGTGGCGTGCTAGGATTGAGACATAAACCCACATTCAATCGGGCATGCTTCATTTAGCAAGAACAAGCCAACGCGGAGTTAGCATTAGCGTGATTTCGACAGGGATCCCACATTCAATCACCGTGAGTTAATGCTTTACAAACAGTCTCGGGGAATTTTTAATTAGCACCCCTAATTAGCCAATCCCGAAGTCATAATCGCTCCAGAAACAAATTAAGCCACGGCTATTTTAGCGGCGTAATGAAGCGTCCGTTTGGTTAAAGCTGTTGCGTCCAAAGGAGAAAGCTTCCAGCTTTACACTCTTAACCTCAGCCCTGGAGGATTGTGGGTAAACATGGAACGCTCAGATAGCCTCCTGATCACGCTTAACACTAAACTATAACAAAACGTCATTCACATCGGAGTGCAGAGAGCGGACACTGCTCGAACGAACATCTTAAATTCACAAGTTATAGAAAACACATCTCTTTATTTACACGCTTGTTTATACTTGCAGGTCAAGACGTAGAGGTTCACCGCTCTGACTTCCAGTGAACTCATGTCTCTTATTATCTGTCTGTGTTAACAAGGGCTGTTGGTAATTATTCCTAGCGGTGGAGCCGATGTTATATTTGGAGCTGTGATAAACAGTTGAGAGCACATTGGAAGCATCATTGTGCAGTCACATGCTAAATCTGTTCGTGTTTATCACAGTTTGCACAGGCGTGTTGGAGCTGCATGGAAAACCAACACATGAGGAATCCAGAGCTTTCGACAGGAACGCAGGCACTCGCCTGTGAGTCACGCTCGCTGCTTAGAAAACACACGGGGTAAAGTCTGGATTATTATTGTTTGTGCCAAATTCTAAATGTTCTAAATTCTAAATCTATAAATACTCAGTGAAAGAGGTCTGGTCTTGGCATCTGTATCAGTGAAGGAATGTGATTAGCCTCAGTGTCTGTCTCAGGGAAAGAGGCGTGGCTTCTGTTTCAGTCTCAGGAAAGAAAGGAAGCATGGCCTCTGTTTATTAAGGTGTGTTCCCATTGGCCTGAAGTACCCTGCGAAGTATACTTCCACAAAATGTTCCGTTCAAAGGTAACTGCGAACGGTGTAGGGAAAGAGTGAACAACAGGTCTGCACTTCACCTGAAAAGGGAATGAAAAATTTCCCATAAGTCATTGCATCTCGCTGGAGCGTGAAAAAAAAAAAATCGATAAGGATTTATATATTTATTATCATGATATCGAGGATGACATCATATTAAAAGGACACAATAAGTTATATTTTAAATATATATAGTTAAAAATATTAATAAATCTCCGTAGATCTTTAATCAATTATTATTAATTAATAAAAAATATATTTACAAGTTATACATGTTTCAATAGTATCAGTTTTGGTTTTGATAACTATTCAATATTTAATGTCTGTAGTGTGAAATTTTCACAGCAGCAGCGACAGGTATCCGAGGGGCTTATGTTACCATGGTAACGCACAGAGGAAGTGACATCTGCGCTGGTGACTTTGCTGGGTGTACTGAATGGTAGAGTTATGTACAGGAAAATTCCCTTCACCAGCATTCCCGACAAACGAAGCAGGGAGTAGGGAGCACCCTGTGAAGTACACTTCGGAATGGAACGCAGCTTAAGCAGCTTGAGTGGCCTCTTTATCAGTTGCAGTGAAGGAGGTGTGGCTTCCTTGTATCAGTCTCACAGATGTCACACCTCCTTCAAGGAGGTGTGGCTTCTTTGTATCAGTCTCACAGATGTCACACCTCCTTCAAGGAGGCGTGGCTTCTTTGTCTCAGTCTCATGAAGGAGGTGTGCTTTCTGTCTCATGCTACCACTTTATTTTTAGCAGGTTAAATTGTCCCTTTTTTCTTTGTTAAGTATTAATAAATCTGAGAGTGCAGGCGTTCTGCTTGTGTATTTCTTTACTGAAAATGCTGTCTGTCAGCTATTCTCACACACCGCTCCTCGACACATCCGTCCTGTCACACGCCATCAAAGCGGAATGCTGGGAAATCTCCGCGGGCGTGTGATGTTCAGATTGCACTGCGTTCGGCCCACACACTGCGGCTTAATAAGCCTTTTTTCCTGGCCTAAAAAAACCCTGGGATAATATAAAAGCACTAGCCTCTTCAATAAAGTGACACGGCTGCAGTTTTGCCCTCCCCGGAGCACGATGGAGGAACATTAGAGTCGGGCTCAAGCCTCGGTGGGGCCAATCGACGCTCGACTGATGCTGTCTCACCACACTCCAACTCTTTGTTATGAATTCACAGGAGTGGGCTTTGAGTTTGTGTGTGTGTGTGTGTGTGTGTGTGTGTGTGTGTATGTGCGTGTGTGAGGATAAAAGCATCAGAGCACAGTGTGTGTCTATTCCTAATGGATCCATAGTTTTCCTTTATTCTTGATTGGACTCCAGTCACAGTCAGTGTACGACTGAATAAAAGGGCACTTTATGAATTTGTGTGTTTGACTACATGCATGAAAACACTCATAAAGAGGCGAATAATTTATAACCTACATTTCAAGGACACATACATCATCCACAGCTTATGATTATTATATTAGCTTAATATTGCTTTTGAAATGATATTTGGAAATGTAATGGGAACTAGGATTTTAATATCAGACACCATGAAAGAATTTTTAGTTTTGTTACAAAATCATTTTGCTTCAGTCAGTGATATATTTCTAAATGTCCCACAAGTGCACACTAACTAGTATAGAATGCAAGTTATAACAAGCATTTAAAA
Source organism: Heterobranchus longifilis (assembly GCA_028570985.1). Lineage (NCBI taxonomy): Eukaryota > Metazoa > Chordata > Actinopteri > Siluriformes > Clariidae > Heterobranchus > Heterobranchus longifilis. Next base: position 5,297,414 of record JAOVVB010000046.1, read on the forward strand.
TAGCTAGCTTGCTAACCAAAATGAGAAGTGATCACAAATGCTACCCGCATCCTAAAAAAAATACACCTGCATATTGAAATCTTTATAATATGTGTAAGGATTGTGGGTGCTAATTTGTATTATTGGTATTCTTGTGAAAGGTTAGTCGGTATGTGTCACAGTGATGTCAAAGGAAAGACATCATGATATTGTTAAAGCTAGTGAGAAAATAATCTCAGTGATAAGGGCTAACACCCAGATTTTGTTGCTAACTCTTAAAAAGGAGTCGACTGCCATGAAATGATTAGCATTAAATTTGAAAGCTGTTCTGTTTAAGCAGAGAGAACTGAAGCAGGACAAACTTCTCACCAAACAGCAGACGTTCCGGGGACTTTTGTCGACATTTGCGACATTTGAGTTTGGTCTCCATGCACACGTTCTCTGTGTGACATTATCAGGACCTTACTAACAGTCCAACATTCCAAATCAGATGTAAATATAACCTTCAGGGAATGTGTTCTCTTGCCCCTGGCAACATCCCTCCCCAAGCATCATTGTATACATACAGTAGGTTTTCATGGAATGTTTCCCGGACGTTCCCTTGGTTACTGCTGGTGTGCATTATCAGCTGCAAATTATTAAGACACTGCACTGATACATTTTATTTTAATATTGATCATGCACTGCAAAATTATAAAGAGTTTTAACATTTACTTTACATTAAGACTTAGTTTCCAAAAATCTAAATGTTTTTTTAAGGTTTCTTGCCCTTAACCAAGAAACCAGGGCAGTGTTTATTTATTTATTTATGTATTTAAAAAAAAAATTATTTTTAAAGTTGCCTAGTTAGAAAAATCTCCTTTATTAATGTTTTGATATTTTTATTCAGAAATATGGTTACTAGCCAAGCCAGTAACTTAGTTAGCTAATGCTAATGATGCTACAAGTACAGCACTGTACAAACATCCTGACCCCCCCTCATTTCTTCATATTAAATAAAATTAGATGATGTAGTCTAGATTAAATTGGGAACAAGTTAAAAATTTGGTTGTTTTAAGTAACAACCTCAGCAGCGACCTCATTTCCCCTCTCGTCTGTTCCAACCACTCAGCATTCAGCATCAGCAGTATACTAATTATTGGCCTGATCATCTGCACCTGTTTCTCTCTGATTCATGCATTAAGTTAGATGTTTTTTCATGCTTGAATATTTCATAGGTCACTTGTGGTTAAAAAAAAAACAATAACATTCTTCTGAAACTGGTCAAGTACAGCAACTGGACTGAAAATGAGAGCGAAAAAAAAAAAGATGCAAAAAAGTCCTTCAGAGGAAGCCTGGAGAACTATTCTTTAAGACTACATTAAAAATGCAATAAAGTTTGTCTCTTTGAGTGCAAAATATGAAAAGATCAGGGGTATCTCAACCTTTTGAACAGTATTTAATGCACTATTTATTCAATTCTTTTCCTTCTGAAATTCAACCACATCATTCCATAGTTGCTAATACTGCAAAAAATGTAAAGAAAAACTTGTATACATATTTTAATATTAAAATGTATTGCTATATATATTTGTTATATATCGATATGATAATTATGACAATAAAATGATAATGTTATTAATATTATATTAATATAATATACATATATGCACTATTTTTCTTTTCCTAAAGTAAAGAAACCTTTGCTATTTTAAACACATTCTAACCTCGACCCTTTTTGAAAAACATGGTGCATCAACACAATTTTATAAACCAATTTTTGTTGCTTTTGTCCTTGAAAGAAAAAACCCTTCCTGATTGATTTAGCTCAGTCAGAATTCATTTTCTGAATGGTCTGATCTTCGGTGGGTATGATTTCCAGCTGGTAAATGTCATTAGTGACTCCCAGAGAACAGCCGGCCGGATCAATGGTGCTGTCCCTTTCTGATCATTTAGATAAGCTAGAAAAATATATGATATAGCGCTTGATAAAAATCTAAAACTTTTCAATAAAATATAATATGTTTGTATTTCTCTTGAATTTCATACACCACATGTAGAGAACAATTATTTTCTATCTAAGATGTGGAAAATTGGATCTTTTTTTGTTTTGTTTGCCATGCAAATGCACTTTCAATATCAAAATGTCACAAAGACCGCCAGCATAAAATGATCAGAATTTAATTATAGTTGGTGCATTTTTACATACTGTATCTGTGTGGCTAATAATAATAATAATAACAATAAAAAAAAATTTTTTGAGTTTTTTTAAATATTTTCTTTATGACAGAAATAGGCTTTTAAACAATTTAAACAGTTCTGAGAACAGTTCTAGAATCGATGCCATATCACCTCGAACTAAATCTCCTGTTCTAAACTGTTCTCGGAACTGTTTCCGTTGTGCATCTTCGAATTCCAGTTCTTCAAATGGGAGTTCAAATCAAACAGGGACTGTGAATGAAGCCATGAAACGGATTACTTCAAAAACTGTTCATGTACGCCTGGAAAGCCTGATCCCTGATCCTTGAGTGAAGAGAGGAAAAAATGTCAATAAAATAATGAAGGCACAACATTTGAACTATAAATGGACTGAATGCGTTTAATTATAGGATTGCAAAATTCTTGGCAAAGTGACTGTGGTATTAAAAAAATTAAACAATGAAACACATTGGGACGTGGGATGTGACATATCTTATTGTTAAAGATTTTCCCATAATAGCACTCTATTATGGCGTGTTTTTTTTTTTTTCTCTCTCCTGCTACGTCTAGATTTATTATTACATTTTGTGTTTGGGCTTTTAAACTCAGTGATATCTCCTAAAACAAACATACGACTTATCAAATATTAACAAGTGCAGAGTGATGAGAAAGAAACCTCAGCGGAGAGAGAGACCCGCACCTGCTGCATTGTCTTCTTCTTAAAAAAAAAAAAAAAAAATAATCCCTTTCTCTCTCTCCATCATGTCTCTTTCAGCTCATCAGCTTGCACGGCGGAGAGCGTCCCGAACTTTCTCATGGCGTAACCTAAGCGCTAAAACTGGGTTCTGAAAAAAAAAAAGAAGAAGAAGAGATGAGTCTGCGCGCACGCTAATGTGTCTGGGTCCCTGCCTTGACAAAAGTGTTGAAACAGAGGCCGAGACAAACAGCGTCGAAATACGAACAGAAGGAAAGTGCTTGTGTGGGGTTTTTTTTTTCTTTTTTGGGGGGGAAAAAAATGAAATGGAAAGACTCGGATAGATCCGCAGTCATTGTGTTATTATGCATGAGAGCACTACCGCAGAGCTACATTTTTATTTCAACACACACAGACCCACAGACACACACACAAAGCTCTGCCTGACCACATCCCTCCTCACACCTCGGAGGCGAGAGAGAGAAAGAGAGAGAGAGAGAGATGAACAAAGGGAAGGATGAAATAGAAAAAAAAAAGTGCAGAAAGAAGAAGGGGATCGAATGTGACATTCTGAGGGAGCAGGGGACGAAAACCAGACAGAGCATGAAGTGATAGAGGGAGAGATAAAGCACACGAAGGGGTGAAGAGCAACACTGATTCTTATTTTAAAGCCATTTCAGGGGTGGGTAGCTTAAAGGGCGTGAAGTCACATTTTTACACGTGATTCTGCACGTGTGTGGGTGTGTGTGTGTGTGTGTGTGTGTGAAAGCTGGTGTTTCACACTGTGGCGAAGTAAAAGTATGCGCCGCTCAAACCAGACTTTTGCTGAATAATAATTATATCGCTTGTTCTGTGTGTGTGTGTGTGTGTGTGTGTGTGTGTGTGTGTGTTAAAGGGGTCATACAGTCCCAATTTTTCCCAAAGTTAATATGATTCTTTAGGGTCCTAATGAAAAGTTTGTAAT
>JAOVVB010000046.1:5351659-5370304 GCA_028570985.1 Heterobranchus longifilis
TGTTTGGGGAGAAGGAGGTGTGGGACACTGCTACCCAGGATGCTTTCAGAAGTGTGATGGGTGTCGTCGTCAATGAGTTCGACTGCGTCTACAAGGAGCTTGGATTCACTGGCTAGATATTTGCCCCCTACAGTGCCGGACATTGCTGGGATGAATTAAATAGGTGTTTGTTCCGCCAGTGGGAGTAGAATGTAATGACACTTGTATTCCTGCAAGTAGTAGTTTAACTGCATAATATTGAGCTTGTGTCCAAGTTTTTTAAGCATTAACTTTTGGTGAGCCTCAGTAAAGCAGATCTTGTACCAGATGAATGTGTTGCACATTTCTTTTCATAATCACTACTGTACACTTTAAAAAAAAAATAACTGGTTGATTCCTTTTTTTTTTTTTTATGGGCATGGGGCTTAAATACAAATTAAACCGCTAGGTGCCAATCATAAATCAAGAAGCCAGTTAAATTTAAATGACCAGTAAAATGGGCCTATACATATCAAATAACTTGCTTTTAATAAAAGTGGTCACGCACTGTTGTACCACTACTGTAACATGAAATAACCCTTATTAGGGGAAATGTTGTAATGAAATTGGAATCCCATAAGTTCTCTTTTAATTGAATAAATATTGGCAATCCATTTGGTTAATCACTATTTTATAATGTAACATTTGAGATGTCTACCTACATCTTATACTGTTGAATTAAAAAAAGCAAGCTGTCAACGTTCAGACCAAATCCCACATTGTTCCCAAGATAGTAGTAGCGCACTACACAGGGTGTAGAAAATTTTCTAAATCTAATTATATTGGTGGATCACATGTTTCACAAAGTATTAATTTATAAAACTTGGACTCATACTATGTGCACCAACACAGTGTTTCTGCAGCTGTGTCAAGAGGTTTTTAACACAAGGCAAATATAAATCTAAATACAATTTTTTCATTTGATTTATTCATTTACCAAGTTCATCCATTTTAACACAAGCATTAAAAAATAAAGATTATCTTTGATAGTTTGGGGTATTTCTCACTAGTTAATACAGAAACATTCTTGGATACGAGCCCACTCACATTTCACAAATTTGTGGCTGGTGCAGTTTACTGGAGAACCCACAGGAATCTTGGTTTTAGGACTGAACCTTGGTAGTTCTTTATCAAGAAAGAAAAATCTTAAATTTAAGCAGCAATTATGTTGTCTACTTTTAGGTTGGGTTAATGGGCTTTCGGGAATATCTAGGGTTAGCATTTGTGCACCATAAGCGTTAACTGGCCCAAGGTTAAGAGTGTATCACATTACATGTTTTGGCAGGATAAAGAGACATGGCCTAAAATTAATTCTAAGCTAATATATGGGGGAAATTATCATTAAACCACTCTCTCCTGAAGCCAGAGCCAAGACAAATTTGAAAAGTTAGATACAAAATTATGCAGCGTTGAGCTCCGCTGCTCCAAATTAAGCACAAGCCTTGGCTTGGGAGGTCATGACGGAGCGACACGCACTCCTGACACAAAGAACTGACTGACTGACTGACTTCGACTAATATTCAAACTAACACATCTGACATGACAACCATTTGTACAGATTGTATGTGACAAAGATTCATGTCGTCCATGTTGTGTTTGACTGTACTCCTGTTTACACTGCACTATGGTGCTTTTACAGACAAAACAACAGCAAGATTTAATCCTAATTTCCTCAACAGGAAAAAGTACACTGGAAGGAAGCAGGCTGCTTAACAAATTGTTACAATGTGTGATGCCATTAAACAACCTTCTCTTTTATTTCAGATACAGAAATTTCATTGGATCAGCTGATGGTTGACTTTATTGTGTCCAATGAAATTTATGAATGTTGTTTATGTCTAACCAAAGGCTTTCTCATAGCAACATCAGACAAGGTGGAATTCTGGCACAATTCATCAGAGATATCCCTAAATCATCCATATGTAACTCTAATCTGAGATTTTACTGATTCATATGCTGATGCGTATCTTCTGTAGTGAAGGATTGAAGGCACGGGCCCATAATGAAGTGCTAGTAACCTCTCTTCTGGGCTCCAACTGACTCTCTACTATACGTAAAGTATCTGGGTCGAAGAAGAGATCAGCTTGGAAGATGACTTGGATGTTTTGGACACTGATTTTTCCTCACCTTACCCCATAAACACTACTGCATTAGTCTGAAAACACACATGGCAGAATTGTAACCACATTATAGATTGTATTAAGTTCTGATTGACACATTGACATGTTATATCTGATGTACAGGTAGATTAGTCAGACTTGAAGTCTTTTACTCTTTCCTAGTCAATTGTGGAGAGAGATGTTTGGCTTCATGGTCTGGGGAACTGGTTTTGAATGGAATCTATTGATAAGAGACCAGAAGGACTGGAGACGGCCTGCTGAATTTTTAAACGGAGGTTTGGAGTTCAGGGCTCGGACTCTAGAGTTAAATATTACACTCACAGCGAGGAAGTTCATTATCAGTTCCTGTAGCTTAATAGAACCACAGGCGTCATGAAGACACCACAAAAGGGGTTTTTATTAGATTTTTCTACCATGTATCCCTTGTTTACACCTCCTTGCAGTGCACTAATGATGTCTTCAGGAAGAATTCCATTTTCTTTAGGATGTTCCAAACCCATAAGGTCATTAAGGACAAATGGCAAAACCCCAGAATTTGGGGAGGGGTAAAAAGAAATGCACAGTTTAACAATAGATTGACTGAATTATCAAATACTGTAGTCTGAGATCTATGGGTAATAATATTATTTTAAATAATAAATAGATCAATAGATTAAAACAAATTTTATGATTGTGGGGACAAATAAAAATCTTTTTTTTTCTTTCGCAAAACGGTGTCAGAAATTGTTATAAATATTTTGAGCTAATACAGTATTTAGACTTAAATATAAACACACAAAACACACAAAATTATGATAGTTTGAAAAATGCATGGAGTGATAGATTGAACATGTAAAGCATTCGTTGCAAATAATAAATGCAAAACTCAGTTTTTGACTTTACACTCTGCACTTTGCATTTAGGATGGTAGTATAGCTAAAACATGATTGAAGGAGCAACAGCCCCTTTGCTCTGCTCTTTGGTTACACTCACATCAGTGCAGTAAAAATGATCTCAGGTGCTACAATTTTCCTCAGAGTATATTCTACTCACAAATGTCCAGTGTGTCAATTTACTTGGTCAACAAAATTGATAAAGCTAACAAATTGATGAAGTTCCAGCAGGACATTACGGACTGCTGTGTTTTAGCTTCACTGAAACACGTTCAGTAAGTTCAATCAAATTATCTTCTGCAGTGTCCCTCTGACTCACTCTTTGTGAGTTCTCTGTACCACCTATCCTGCACAACATCACAGAATGCCTGGAGGTTATCCCAGGGCAAGAGGCAGGGTACTCCCTGGATGAGGTGCCAATCCATTTCAGGACACACAAGCACATATACATTTACACACATCAGCCAATTTGGAAATCCAAAAACTAATTAGCCTAATCTAAATGTTGGTGGACTGTGGGAGGAAACTCCCTGAGGCTCACAACAAGCAGTTCAATATACAATTGTCACTGACATTTTAGGCCAATGACAAATAAACTTAAAACTATGGTTGTTTGACACCTGGGACAGGTTTGTGTGTTGTGGACTGTGCATTTTCTCCAAATGCTTGCTGGGTTTCCTCCAGGTACTCCAGTTTCCTCCTACAGTCCAGAGACATGCAGATTAGGCTAACTGGCATTCCAAAATTGCCCATAGTGTGTGGGTGTGTGCGCTTGTATGCTCTGCGATAGATTGGCCCCCCATCCAGTGTTCACCTGGCCTTGTGTCCTGAGGCCCCTGGATAGGCTCCATGTTTCCTGCAACCCTGAACAGAATAAGCTCTATAAAGAATGAGTGAGCAGTCACACAATAAAAGTAAAAAGTGCACATCAGTTCTTACTGCTTTTGTGCAGCTTTTTCCTGCAGATGACTCCTCCTTTGCCTTGTCTACAATTCTTCCTTTGAATACGCTCAGTATGGAGTTGATAAAGCAGGATTTTCCAGCTCCAACTGGTCCATGAAGCAGGATTCTCAAATGGCTGATTTCTGGATGGTTAAGCCGAAGTTCTCTTAACTCAGATTTCAAGAGTTCTTTGGAGCTGTTTAGGAAAAATAGGTTATGGTTTAACTGAAAGACAAGCAAAAGGTAACTTTCTGAAAGCCGTAATGTTTTCTGCATTATTATTATTATTATTATTATTATTATTATTATTTTTATTATTATTATTATTAGGGCTCTAGCACTATAGGGTGCACAGGACCCTCTTGTTTTCCTAAGGGTTATTATAATTTTTTCTCCCAACATTTTGGGCTTTTGGGGGGTCTTAACAAGCTCAAAAACTCATGAAAATTGGCAGACAGGTTGGAATCTGCTGCCATTAGGGTGCCTGAGAGACATGGGCTCATCTCAATAGGAAGTCAGTTATTTTGGGTTGTTAGCAAAAACGCACCAGATGGATTTTGATATACAGTACTCCTACTAGGAAATTATTACAATCGCCACCAAACTGGGCCGATGTGATCTAAAGACAATGAGCAAAATTTTAACGGGATTTTTAATATCTCAAACGGGTCAGCCGTGATAATGCCTTAAACTAATGCTGAAAAGCGGATAATAACTTTCTGTGTGGCCTTATATTGAGTGAGATGGTTAGTGACATCACACTGAGTAACATCATAGTGTGATGCTTATTTTCCAGCATCTGTGGTCTATTGTACACACGTACACATAACAAATATTAACACACACACACACACACACACACTCATACATCACACACATACATACACACACATTACAAATGTTAACACTCTCACACCCACAGACAAACATGCATGTACATATTCATACACACATACACACATGCACAAACACACTCATTTCACACACATACACACACATCACAAATGTTAACACTCACATCTCTCTCACACGCATGCATGCAGAAACACACATACACACGCACACACACACACAATAACAAGTCACGTCTCACACATGCATCACACACATACCAACATACACATCACAAATGTTAACACACACATACAAACAAACACACACACACACACACACACACATTATATAATAATAATAATAATAATAATAATAATAATAATTATTATTATTATTATTGCCAGGAAGGCTAGCAGGGCATCTGCATCTGGTTGGGACTAAAGGTGTGCATCGGCACTAGGATACCATGGGACAGTACTAAAGGATGCCCAAATGGAAGGTTTTTATTTTCATTTGGGCATAAGCAAGCTAGAATCTTAAAGATTGTATGACAAAGGGCAAAGAACTTGAGGCACTATGGGAGACAATGTCACAGTGGTTTAAATTAGGTTACTAGGTTGTTTATACTTTGGGAAGCAGTACCAATTCTTTAGAAAATATGGAGCGCAAAGAATAATAGCTGCACAAGCAAGAATAATGTACAAATGAGACAAATGTTTGCATTTCTATAGCTGGGGTTGATCCCAATGTATATTGATATGTTATAATATGTTATAATAAACCTGCCTTTTAACCAGCCACACCCATATGAATATAACATAATATATTCATATTTCAAGCACTAAACAGATGCACAAAACAGATACGGGTTACACCACTATTGCATTCAAAAGTAGAGTATTGCAAAGTATTGAGTAACACCACTGAAAAAACATCCACTGTGTTCATGCATTCAAACACAGGCTTTCGTTAAACTTAGAACATGCATTTTAAGTAAAACTTCCGAAAAGCAGCAAATTCATATCACTTGCTTACTGCCGCAGTGACATAGCCTGGAAAATCTGTAGCGCATCAGTAAATCAGGTCTCAGCTGTGCTATTCTACATATATCCAGTCTCACAGTTTGAGTCGATTTAAAGCTTTGGGTTGAAGCATAGCAACAATCCTAATGGACAGAACTAGTATGCTTACAGCCAGTGCACATTTCAATAATCCAACCACAGCACAAATTCAGTAGAAAAACAACTCACTGAAACGACATACATTTGGCAGTGGACCAAGTTCCTCCCATCAGTGATCTAAGAGTGGCTACGCTCTGCATTAAACACTGATGTACGGCAGGTTCGCAGCTGCTATGGGCTGCAATAGAGAAGGTCTGAATATGCTGTGCTCCTTACCACCCGTGCACAGAGGACTATAATTAGAACATGAGATCCGAAGCCAGTATATAGGCTGAGCCAGAACAGCTGGCAAAAGGGAGCAAGGGTGTGTGTGTTACACATTCATTTGTTCACACTAGAGCTGTTAGGGTATGACAGCTATCTCAAAGCTGATAGCAGACATATGAACACAGACCCCCTGAGAACCACTGTTGAACCGCAAAAACTGGTCAAACAAAAATAATTAAAACACACCACATAACATTAACACAAAAAATTATTATCAATTGCATACCAGTAGACAAGTGAAGGAATCACGGGAACCTAAGGCTCATCCATGCCCACAGGGACAAAAGGCCAGTCCGTTTGTTTCGATCCCACAGAAAAGCCAATGCAGCACAAATCACTAAAAAAAGTAAATGCTGGCCACTATAGAAAGGCACCAAATCACCCAGTGCACCACAGCCCACCTCGCATGATTCCCAACAGGCAGAGAGCCTGAGGCAGTCCCCAAATTCCCCAGATCCCAATGTGACTGAGCACCCATGGAACGTGCTGGACAAACAAGTCTCAAGGTCCCAGCCTGCAAACCACAGGACCCAAAGGATCCGCTGCCAACATACAAGGGCCAGACACCAAAGCAGACCCCAAGAGGCTCCGCAGAGTAGTTGGGAGAAAATCTAATGACCCTATATGAGAACAGCGGGTTTTATACAGTGGAGTTCTACAAATACTATCATATTTGTGATTTTGACAAAATTGTAGCGGAAAAAAAAACATTGCCATTTCTCAGATAAATATATATATAATCTTAAAACATTTGATGATTTTAAACATTTAGCGATTTTAAACTGATTTATGTAATGATTAAATGTGCATTTTAATATTCAATCAATACCGCCTCTCTTCAATGGGCGGCAGATTATTCAGTGTTATTGCTCCCAAACTTTGGAACTCTCTACCACACTCTCTCCGTTCTGTTAACAACATCTCCATATTTAAATCTTTACTCAAAACTGTAGGACATGCTGGAATTCTCCTCCGTTTTATCACACCACCCTGTCTTTTGACATGGAGAGTGTTTTATTTCTTACAGAATGGAGGAATGTGACATATGGAGGTATTTATGGTCACATTCGAATGGATGTCGAAGTCCCATTTTCTCAACTGTCATTAAAACAAATAATAAATTGAGGTAATAATATAAAGGTCATCATTTGCATGGTTTATCGCAGATGAGAAACTTTTTAGTTTTTGCACCTGTATGTTAGCATGGAGTAGACCTGAGAATGGTTGATTAGCAGTAAATACTCTGTATGTGATGGTGGTATTAATATTATTGATCTTGCTGTATTTTCTTTCACATCTCTTTCATCTCTCTCAAAGCCTGAGTCCACAACCAAGTAATGTTTTATTCCACCATTATCCACTCAACTCCAACCAGACTTCATAACTCATATCCACTACAGTGCAGTACAGTGCGGTCTTACTGACTGAAAGCAGTAGAGATGCTGATTATGATTTCTAAAGAGGGAGTCATTTATTTGCATCTAGTTTTAATTACATGATATAACAGTGCAAAGTTAGCTAAGCTTGGTTCGACATGGTTACTGGTAAGCTTTCAGATATTTTAATCACAGAAAACACAGTGGAATCAATGCTTATTGATGCCACTATGGTCTGTTGAGTGCGTGTGTGTGTGTGTGTGTGTGTGTGTGTGTGTGTATGTGTGAAGCGATAGATGTTGGCGCAGCAGGTGGAGATGTATTGGGCAGGATCCATGATTTCCATTAAGAGAAAAGCCTTGGTGAAGAAAGTGCTGAGTGAAACAGCTTTGGTTCACAACGACAGCATCCAAGTGCACTTAGAGAGAATCACCTGCTAATCCGCAACTCCATCACATATCATTAAACATCTTTAGCATCAATATATCTGCTGCGGTGAGCAGTGCACAGGGTTTTACTACTGTAGCTCAGTTATTTACAGCGCTGAGGCATACATCATTAAGGATGATTTCATTTAGAATTTTAATGTTGTGTCTAAGCACATTTTCTATAGGGCATGGAACTCTTCAACCCAGAGCTCCTCCGAGTTACTGTAAGCATGCAACATCGAATAAACATGAACAGTCACAACACAGGCGGTAAACACAGCAGCAGCACTTCTTACTTGTAAATAAGTTATACTTAGTAGCTTTGTAGTTTGAATTCTACAAAGCCAAAAGATGAGGAGGGTAAACCCTGGAAGTGATGGACAGTCTTGTAAATCTCTAAAGTTTTTTTTTGTCTTTTTATGTCTTTTCCTTGATGTCTGCACATTTGCACGTGCACTTTATGTTGTATTTTTGTATAGGTCTTAGGTTTTGTTTATTTATGGTGTCAGTTTAGTTTGTCTTAGCTAGTCAGCTAATTAAGTGATTCTGTTAATTTATGTTGTATGTATGAAGCATCGTAGTCCTATACGAACACTGGTTTGTTTCACTGTGTACTGAACTGTATAATGGTTGCTGATTCCCAAATAGTGTAAAATGGAGAGGTACAGTAGTGCTCTATGTAGGATGCCTTGTTCCACACACCAAGTGATCGGGACTTAAAAAGGAATTTGAGATTTTAGGCTTGTGTTAGTTAGCTTTGTAGCCATAAACAAAGTGGTGAGGTGAGTCGTGAACACGTCAGTGCGTTGGTGCAAAAAACGGTGTTCTGCAAAAACATTGTTTTTAGGTGTTAAATGCATCCTCCTTATAGTCCTGATCTCACTCCATCTGACTTTTACCTGTTTGATCTCCTGAAAGCAGCCCGATGAGGATGAAGATAAACTTCTGATGAAGAAGGGAAGACAGCGGTGCATTATGATATTATGTTTTAAAAAACAATGTATTTGTCTTAATTAAGATCAATTCTACAGCCACAGTGTGGATTTTTACCAAATTTACTAAACTTTACATTCATTACAAAATGCCACATCATTGATTTTTATCCCTTTATTGTTACATTTAATGTTGTGGAACTTTCAAGGAAAAAAAAATTCTGAACGACCTATAGTACCAAATCACTGATACTGAAGACTCCTTCTATACCTGTTACATAAACATACAGTATACATGTTCATCATACACATCCCTGCGAATGAGCTGAAAACACTAAGGTATTTAGTTTAAAAACATTTAAGGTAATTAGTGCATCAATAAAAAACTTTATTAAAGCATGTGTTTCTATAATAATCATGTGCATTGCTAGATTTTATCCAGAATACAATTAGGAAAGAAATGTAGCAGAAGGGAATGTAGCAAATACCATGAAACTCATGTTTATAATTTAAAGATTCAACTTTTCACTCAGGTTGTTGTTGTCAATAAAATAATGTAACCGGTGTGAAAATGAAAAGCAATGCAAAACCAATGCATTTACTCTATAGTGTTCTCGTTCTTTTGCATTGTGCATACGAGTATTTTGTTTATCCTAATATGAAATTGAATACAAATAAACTAAAGCAATACCTGTCATTTCAACGAGGTGAAATATTCCACGTAGTCACAGGCAGGTGCACTTTACAGAATAAATTCCTGAGTCCTGACCCGTTGTCCCTTTATTATAACGTGTGCTTGATTGATACAGCTGTACGTCATTCCAGCCATTAATGTCAGCGCTGACCGCTTGGATTTACTCTAATGGCAGTGTTTGGAGGTTTATACACTGTAATTACCGCAGGGTTTCTGCCTTTGCTCGCCTTCCTGGAAAAAATAAAGAAAGAAAAAAATTACCGTGCTTGGTTTTTGCCTGGTCAGCTCTTTCTGCTCAGCCTGTTGGGACCGCAGACGTCGGAGCGTGTTTAGTGGAACATATGTGTCCGAGCGCCTGGGCCCCAAAATAATTAAGTCATTTTGAGCAGCTAATGAGAGGCAGAGAGCGAAGCTGAACACCTTATCACATGGGCTGAAACATATACACACACACACACCGCAGAGAGAGGGAGGAGTGAGGACACGGTGTGCCGGTACACCACCTCCATTACATAAACTTAATGCACAACATAAAAAATTCATTCAGCTCTGTTCCTCTAACAAACATTAACATCCAGAGGGCCCGCTTAATCTCCATCTCTCATTAAAGTCTTATTGATTCACTTCCACATTACGCTCTATTAGTGTTTTACAAACTTCACTACACCAACCACTCCCGACCTGCCCTCTCTATATTATTATTATTATTATTATTATTATTATTATTCAATGCTCATGATACATTTTTTTCTGCTATTGTACACAGATAGACTGTCTGTCTGCATTTTTACCTGTCTGTCTGCCTGCCTTGTAATCTTTCTGTCTGCTCACCACACAATGGTCTGATCATCAGCATATCCATCAGTTCCCATAGTGTCTGTCTTCCTACAATGTGTGTCTGTATGCAGTGTTCGTCTGTGGACAGTATGTGTTTTTCTGTCTACAATCTTTTTCTCTTGTGTCTGTCTACAGAGTCTGATTACAGTGTCTGTCTACAATTTCTATCTGCTTACAATGGATGTCTGCCTGTCTAGATCTTTATATCTATAGTGTATGTGTACAGCATGCACCTGTCTGCCTGTCTGCCTGTCTGTCTGTCTATCCCCATCCATAGTGACTGTGTACAGTATAGGTTCATCTGTCTGTCTGCCTGTCTGAATATATAGTGTTTTTATAAAGTATAGGTCTGTCTGTCTGTCTGTCTGTCTATCTGTCAACATATAGCGTCTTTGTACAATATAGGTCTGTCTGTCTGTCTGCCTGTCAGTATTCCTCTGTTCATAGGGTACAGTCTAGGTTTGCCTATCTGTCTGTCTGTATCTCTCTTCCTATAGTGTATTCATACAGTATACTGTAGGGCTGTCTGTCTATATCTCTATCTATAATGTCTTTGTACAATAGGGGTCTGCTGTCTACGATGTCTATTTTTTTGTCTGTCTGTAGGGTCAGTGTATTGTATCTTTTGTCTACAAAGTTTGTCTAGGGATTTGTCTACAATGTGCGTCTATTGTGACTGTTATATGTATCTGTCTGTCTGTCTTTTTGTCCATCTACAGTGTCTGTCTATACTTTATGTCTGTATACGCTGTTTATCTACACTGTATTTAGTCTTTTTTCTGTCTGCCTATGGTGTTTGTCCATGATGTCTATCCACGGAATCTGTCTATGGTGTCCACAATGTGTGTCTGTCTGTGGTGTCTTTCTCTATGGTGTCTGTCTGTCTGTAGTGTCTTCTAGGGGTGTCTGTCAGTCTATGGTGTCTGTTCATAACAGCGGTTTTAGTCTACATCTGTCTGCAGCGGTTGTTTGTCCCTGGCTATAATGTCTCTCCGCAGTGTCTGTGTTCCATCTGTCTGTCCTTCAGACTGCCTACACTATCTGTCTATCTGTCTGTCTGTCTCTTTGTTAGTCTGCCCACACCATCCGTCTGTCTGAGTTCGCTACTTTTCTTCTCCATCAGGGGCAATCTTTCTGAAGTGCTGATTAGAAATGACGGTCTCCTGCATGTTAACAGGAACCCCTGAAGCACCCACTCCCCTGAGATTCAGCTAGAGGAACAAGGGAGCACAGAGAGAGAGAGAGAGGGAGAGAGAGGGAGATTCTGTTTAATGAAGATGTACTGTAGAGGAGGTAAAATGCACAGACCCACTGACAGCAGCCAGGAAAACAAGAAAATCAATGACCACACTGGAGGGACAGAGAGAAGAGAGTGGAAACAGCCTAATACCAGTATTGAGACAGGTACTGAGACAAGGAGAAAAGAAAGAAAAAAGAGCAGTTGCTCCACTGTGGGTGCATCCCAAACCACACACGGTATTCCTGTATAGACCACAAAAACAATTTATTCAGTCACCTCTGGGCACATCCCAAACCACACACCCTAATGCATCTATAGGCCATGTAAACACTATGATCATTTGACAGTGGGTGTGTCCCAAACCACACACTATATTCTCTAGATAGGCCAAATGAGCACCATAATCATTCCATTGTGGGTGTGTCCCAAACCACAAATCATCTCCCCTGTATAGGTCGCATGAACACCAACATTGGTCCACTGTGGGCGTGTCCCAAACACTTTATTCCCTATAGAGACTACATGAAAACCATATTTTGTCCAATGTGGGTCTGTCCCAAACCACACACTGTACTGTCTTTAGAGACTAAAGGAAAATCATATTTTGTCCATTCAAGATTCAAGATTCTTTATTTGTCACATGCATAGTTATACAGGTACAACACGCAGTGAAATGTAACACTTTATTCCCTATAGAGACTACATGAAAACCATATTTTGTCCACTGCGGATGTGTCCCAAACCACACACTCTAATTCCTATATAGGCCACATATAAACACCACCATCATTTCAGTGTGTGTGTTTGTGTGTCTGCATGTGTGTGTCCCAAACCATACACTCTAATCCCTATATAGGCCACATAAACAATATAATGAGTCTGGTGTGTGTGTGTGACCCTGATCACACACCACACACTGCAGTGAAGTGGATCAGTTGCGCTTGAACAAAAAATAACTGATGCAGAGACTCTTTTATAGAGTCTGTTAGAGAACACATCGTGTGTGTGTGTGTGTGTGTGTGTACGTGTGTGTGTGTTTTGAGGTATCGATACACATTGATCGATGCGGGTCCTTCACCGGCCTGGTGCCACACACATCAATTTATCCTAGTGATCCCGTTTCCCCTCCATCCCTGCACCTCCATGTCGATGTGTCTCTGTCTCATTCTTTTCTTTTTCTCTTATTTGTCCTTTCTGGTGTTTGCGCTCTAGTTTTCTCTTTATTATTATTTTTGTCTTTGTCCTTCACTGTAATATATTCTCTCAAAAATTCCTTAAAACTTTCTTTTCTTTCTCTTTTTTTTCTCTTTTATTGATTTTTATTTTTATGCTTTTATTCTCTCTCTTGCTGTTTCCCTTCATTATTCATGAATCCATCTTTTTTAAAAGAAGTTGAAATGTAAGTTAATAAATATATAAGGATAATCAGAGTTAAAAATCATCATTCTTTATTTAATAAATAAATGGATCAGACATCAGCTTAAGAACGAGAGGAATCAAACACTTGATCATGCGTTGTTATGGGATGATAATCAAATGCTCTTTGTGTGATGTTTTTTTTTAAGCTGTTGATCAGACGAGTAGTTTCTTTTATTAAATGAATGAATCGGTGCAGAATTAACATCCTAACACTGCAGCTGACCTTTCACTGTTCTACTTCTTCCGTAACACCAAGCTAAAAATGCATTCACACACACACACACACACATGCACACATGCACACACGGTGTTAATGAATGCGAGTGCTGAGATTTGACCTTGGTGAACACCAGGCCTATACAGGAGTGTTTACTGTGAATCAGCTCGCTGAAGCCTTCATCAGACGCTCACTAACGACGAGTCAATCAGAGCTGGAGAGCGTAATTACACTCCGTCAATATCCAATCAACACACGGCCGCTGCTGGGGGAACGTCCGGGTTTGATCTCTGTTAATAAGACCACGCAGGTCTGTGCTCTTTTTCCTTCACACACACACACACACACACACACAAGGAAAACAATTGTGAGCTCAGATAAATGCTAGTCTTTCCAATAAAACACATCACACTCGTCCTGATTAAATAGAGCTTTTCATTTTTCCTCTTCCTCCTCCTCCTCCTCCTCCCCTTTCACTCGTTTATGACAGAACAAATATCATGCGTAATGAAATATTCAGGCAGAGTGTGAACTCCATCTCTCCTCCACATCTCTGATCTCATTAATAAACATCCCTGTCCTGACTTCTGAATGCTCGTGATGTCATCACTGATTCGTTACTATAGCAACAGTACCATATCAGAAACCTGCACTACAGTCAGAGCTGAATGAATCAACACCTGACGACCAATCAGAACCCAGAGTTCAACAGGGCTCTGGTTAAGGTGATGCATCAGCATTATCTTAGGGAGAAACTCTCTCTCTCTCTCTCTCGCTCTCTCTCTCGCTCTCTCTCTTTCTCTCTCTCTCTCAGTATCTCCATCTTCCTCTTGTTATCTTGCTTTCCTTATATTTTTCTCTCTCATATTCTTTTACACTTACTTCATCTCTCTCTCTCTCTCTCACTTGTTATGTCAGCTTCCTTCTCTCTCTCTCTCTCTCTCTCTCTCTCTCTGTGTTGTTCTCTCCCTCTCTCCGGGAGCTTGGCCTGGTTCTTTACAGCACTAATAACTGTGTCTGCATGAGTGTAAAAGTCTGAATTCGCCTGGTAAAGGTTTTAAAACCACAGGAGGAGGAACAGAGGGTTAGAGCTCTGAGCCACTGTCTGCACTTCCTATACGATTGTCTGCACTCGATATACTATATTTACTATTTGTCAAATGTTTTAGATTTTATATTTACCAGAATTTTTTCATGTTTAAAAAAAAAAAGAAAATAGCTCTTGCTTCATTAAAAAAAGAGAAAATAATTGCCATCAATAATGAATGAGTAAAATATACACAGCCATTCTTGATAAAAAAAAGAAAAGAAAAATGTCAAATAAATCTCCCTTTTCCACATTAATGACATGTTTACTTCTTACTATTTATAATAGTTTACTATATAAAATAAAATACTTATTAAATTTGCATACATCAACACTTTATAAATTTGCATACATCTGTGGTGTTCAAGTCGAACCGGGACTTATGATGACATTTCTGGTAAATTAAAATAAAGGGTAGTTTTAGAAGTGTGTTCTGTTATTCTGTGCAATCAATTTGACTTGAACACACCTTGTATATTACACAAAATAGCTAACATTAGCATTTTTTCTTTATATACATGTTTTAAGTGTTATAAATCTAATAAAAATGATTTATTTATATATTGTTTTCTTTTACTAATTAATACTAATACTAATACTAATAATAATAATATAATAATGTAATAACATAATATAATACTACTACTACTACTACTACTACTACTACTACTAATAATAATAATACAGTCCAATCCCAAAGTATAAAGAGAAAAAAGGTCTCTGTATGTCTGCAGGAAAATTCTATTTAAAAATGGCATGTTCATTATAATGTTTGAAAAATAATAATTTACTTATTGCAACAATGACAATTGTTAAAAGCGCTATACAAATAAATTGAACTTAAGTGGCTGCTGAGGACGCAGCATTTTCTGGTGCTGAGTTTTAAGGGGAAAGTGGCTGATCTTAAAGGATATTGGTTTAAATGGAAATGTGAACCAGGTTGCACATAGAACAGAAGCCCTGCTGTGATCAAGTCCAGAGCAGGAGGAAATGTTTTAGATCCCATTTTACCTTGGAATCAGAAACATATTATAACTGAGTCCAGTTAATTAGTTACTCTGAAACTGGTGTGTGTTTTTCCGTGTTTATTCGGACCCGAACTATCAGGATTATAGTCAGCGCTCAGGGGTGAGGGTTCTGTATTAGTGAGGAAAAGACGGTGAGTTTAGAGTTCAAGTTCAAGTAGGCTTTTATTGTCATTTCAACCATATACAGTTCAGTACACAGTGAAACGAAACAACGTTCCTCCAGGACCGAGGTACTACATAGAACATAAATTTACAACATTAACAAATTTACATATTAACAAAAACTAACTAGCTAACTTAGAAACCTAATTAGCTGGCTAGCTGAGACAAGACAGATTGACATCTTAAGTTAACAGAAAAAAGAGTCCTATACAAAAGAGACAACATGAAGTGCATGTACACATGTGCAAACAAGAGCGACAAAGTGACAACGCGACAACATGACATGTTATAGAACCCGTAACATTCAGAGAGACACAAGCTATGGTAACGTAGTTTTCTTCAGTCTGATTAAAATCATTCCGATTAGAAATTACAGAGTAACTGTTTACATGGAACCTGATCTGATAAGATGTGTGTTTAGATGCTCCAAGAGTTTAATCAAAATAGACATTTTATGGGGATGAGAATCTGCTGGAAATATAACAGAAGAAGAAGCTCAAGTTTCTCATGCAAATCTCATGCATAAATCTGATTTACATGAATATGTTTTATACATACACCCGGGTGCAGATGGCAGTCCATGGCATTTATATCTGACTGGTTATGACTGTTAGGACTACATTCTGACAGTGTACAAAATAATACGTTCTCAGATTACACACATAGTCTTTCATAAAGTTTTCTCAATACTCGAGTGAGGTTCCATGTTCCAGCGGTGGTTATTAATAAGAAATAAAATGTCAGGTATCTTATAATAAGCTCATGCATTTTTCTCACACCATACAATCCATAATAAATATGTAATGTATTAAAAATAATGAATATCAAATGTTTGGAAGAGCATTACTATCTCAGAGTTGAGCTCATCAAATATACAATATTACCTCACTCCTACCTGTGCGATACAGGAGCAGTATACAAACAAAAAAAAATAATATCAAGAGAATTACCATGTCACAAGATGGCCAATGTTCTGTTTATTTTATCTCCACTAGCTGGAATAAATCCTGAAGAAGTCGCACTTACTTCATAGCACGTTGGCTAAATCTCTGGCTAGCTCATAATGATTCGTACATTCCTGATAAATGTTCTGGTAAATTGGCCTCCCTTTTTTCATCTTCATCCTTATCTGGTATTTTAAGTACAAATTAAGTTTTCAGAATAAATGTATTGACCTTGGTCCTCCAGGGTTGAGTGTCCCCATGCTTGGTGGGTTTCATTGGGTACTCCAGTTTCCTCCCATGGTCCAAAGAGTAGGCTAATTGCTCTTTCCAAATTGCTACAGTGTGTGGGTGTGTTTGCCCTGCGATGGATGTACCTCATGCCTCATGCCTCAAGTCCCCTGGAATAAGCTTCAGGCTTTCTATGACCCTGCACTGGAGAAGCACTTATAGAGAATGAATGAATGAATGAATGCGTGTTTGTCAGGTCCACTGAAGATCTCACTGTCTACTGTACTAATGGTTTCAACTGAACAAGGAGGAGCTGAGTGATACACACAAGTGTGGTTATAAGAAATATCAGCACTCCTAATATGCCTCTTGACCAACCAGATTAGTGGACCAGAAACTAACTAGAGTATGATTGCTTAATTGCATTTTCATTGCTTTCTTTTAATAATTGTAATGATTTTTCTTCAGCGTTGTTAAATTCCTGACAGCTCTGACATTAGTGTAGCCAATCACAGGTTCAATCACAGGTTCGCTGTATATTTAATAATGAGCTCGTCCTGATACATTATTTCTATAGTATCAGCTAAATGACAGCGACTTGTTCAGCGCATACTCCATTAATAAAAACTTGATTAATACCGTCAATATGGTGAGGGTTTTTTTTAATGAGATGTTTAGTTAACTTTTATGGAAGGAGTCTCCAGTGCAAGAGGTAAAGCTGGAGTTATGGATGTAACTCACATTAATGAACAGAAAGCCTCAGATCATGGATAAGCTTAGTGTCAGTGATTTAATTTGCATAAATTATAATGTAATCTCTTACATTAAATCCTCAGCATTTATATACTGTACATCGTGAAAATATACAGCATTTTATAAGCGTTATGGATGGGACATTAAATGCACAAAATTTTATGAAAGAGGACAGGTTTTCTACAAACTGTGAATTTTAAAGACAGTTGGGAAAGTGCCAGACTTGTACGATGGAATAAATTCGAATCAACACAAAAAGTCTAAATTTGAAAATGTATGGCGTGAATGATTTCGTATAAAGGCGGCACAGTGGTGTAGTGGTTAGCACTGTCGATTCCTGGCCAGGTTCGATTCCTGTGTGCATGGAGTTTGCATGTTCTTCCCATGCTTGTTGGGTTCCTTCCGGGTACTTCTGGTTTCCTTCCACAATACACAAAAACATGTACTGTAGATTAGGCTAATTGGCATCCCCAAATTGCCTGTGTGTGAGAGAGTGTGTATGATTTTGACATTGCTCTGTAACTTTAATTTTTCATCTTCAAGACATATACTGTACGTTTTCTTACATTTTTTTTAAGTTTCTTGTTAGCGTGACACACCAGAATTTTTGTCGTATTCATGATTCATATCATGAATATTCATATATAAAAGGATTAAAACACTCTAGAACATGCTGTTATATTAAAATAATGAACTTCAGGATGATAACAGTAACTCTGCATGGTTGTTGATTATTTTCCCATAGCGACATGACATGGAGTGTAGTGGTAGCTCTATGAGTTAAGGCTCTGGGTTTAGCTTAACCAACAGATACTTTTTTTTTTATTAAGACACTGCTGTTGGTTGCCATTACCAGTCTTTTAGTTTAGTTAATTTTCATCACATGACCAAGCTGAGCCAATAGGAATACAGCAAATAGGAAGAAATGGGAAATTTAGTGAGCAACCAGAACAAACTTCAGTTTTGAAATTCCAAATGTAAAATAGTAATGGCAGGATTAAAGAATACCACATATGCATCATGCCTCCTCCTCCTTCTCATCATCATCATGATCCTCCTCCTCCAT
>JAOVVB010000046.1:5450048-5473729 GCA_028570985.1 Heterobranchus longifilis
GAAACATTTAAGTGTGACAAACATGCAAAAGAATAAGAAATCAGGAAGGGGGCAAATAGTTTTTCACACCACTGTAACTCTGGGATGCTGACTCGAGGACCCGTGAGCCTGGAGTAGCATGGACATCCAAACTATAAAATCTGACAAATGTGTGAGGAGAGGACCAACCTGCCGCATCACACACTTGCTGCAAGGGGACACCTCTTGCCAGAGCAATTGATGAGGTAAGCCCCCTGGTCGAATGGGCCCTAATTCCTAGAGGCAAAGTGTGACCACTTGCCTCGAAGGCTAGGGCAATAGCATCTCTCGCCCAATGTGACAGCATTTGTCTAGTAGCGGCCGCCCCCCAGTTGCGGCCCCCATAGCAAATATAATGGACTAGCCAATGGGCAAAGCCCATGGGGTATCAACCAAACCTTCGAGCACAATCGCTAAGTCCCAAGAATGGACTGTCGCTCTAGTGGGCAGCCTCAACACGAATAAAGTGGGCAACTAAAGGGTGCTTTCCCACAGAAACCCCATCAGTCAGAGCATGATAAGCCAAAATAGCGGCTACATATGTTCTGATAGTACTAGGGCATAAGCCCGAGGACAGCTTACTTGCAGAAACTCCAGCACTGAAACAATTTATCAGTGGACTGGGTCTACATGTTTTGCCATGCACCAACTTTCAAATATACACCATTTGAGGGCATAAGTTCTTCTGGTGGAAGGAGCCCTAGCACTTAGTATAGTTTCAATTAACCTGGCTGGAAGACCAGCATCTCTTAATTGGTCCCCCTCAGGGGCCGGAAGTGAAGGTTGCGCCTGAGACAGAAGATTCCTCCTCACTGGAATCACCCACGGTGAGCCGGCGATGAGAGATATTAGATCTGAGAACCACACACTGGTCGGCCAACGGGGCGCTATCAATACGAGGCGCAAACCTTGTTGACGGACCTTCACAAGGACTCCCGGGAGCAAAGCTACTGGAGGAAATGCATAAAGACGCAGTCTGGGCCACGTATGGGCCATCGGTCCAGACCCAGAGAAGCTGGAGTATTTGGAGAGTAATAAAGGGGACATTGTGCCTTCTCCTGTGAGGCAAAGAGGTCCACCTCTGCCACATAAAATCTCTCCCAGATTTGACTGACTAAATTTTTTTTGGGGGGCGGGGTTTCCAATTCCCGTGTATCACAGTTTGTCTGGACAGCAAGTCTGCTCCCATATTCATATGCCCCGGAATTTGGATTGGACCTTGGATGAAATCCCCTGGCGCTTAGCCACAACTAAAACGATCTCATGTTCAGAAGGCCCAAGGGTATCTCCATGGATGCAGCTGCCATGAGACCTAAAAGACTCTGAAAGTAAAGGACAATCACTTTCTGGCCTAGCCTGATTTCCTTTAGGGTATTTAGAATGAACTCGACACGCGCAGGAGACAGCTGTGCCTGCATTGCGATCAAAATCCTTATGACACCCAAATACGTTGTCCTCTGAGCAGGAATGAGAAAACGTCTCCCGGCATTGAGTCTCAATCCTATAGAATCGAGGTGAGCTAGGACGACATCTCGATGTCAAAGTACTAGCTGCTAAGACCGAGCCAGAATCAGCCAGTCATCTATGTAATTCAGGATACGGATGCCCTGAAATCATAGAGGACGCAACCGCCCGTTTCTCTTGGAAACCAAGAAATACTGACTGTAATAGCCTGACTCTCTGTCTGGCAGGGGAACATATTGTATGGCCCCTTTTTCCAGCAAAGTCTATAATTGTTGAGTCAGCAAATGCACTCGTTCCGGTTTCATGGAAGTGGAGACCATGCCATTGAAACGCAGAGGACGATGTGCAAAATGAATCCTGTAGCCTCTCTCTACAGTGCTTTGTACCTAAAGAGACATACCTGGCATTAGGTTCCCCGCTGCCAGCCACTCTGAAAGGGGCACAAGTTTTGACACTTTGGCTAGATGGGGGGGGGTGTTGGATGTTCGGCATCCTGAAACATGGCAGAAAGGAACCGAACACCTAACATTTTGCTGGAGACCGCTGCTCCCGAAACACCAGTGGTGGCAGAGATTGAATCACGGCCTCCTGAGGGTGCCAGGAAGGAGTCTATATTCCTTATTGGAATTCTTACGCGCCCCTCCCCGGGGGGGAGACACACCCATGGTCCTGGGCACGTAAGCCTCAGGACTTCTTTTTAGAGGGGATGATGTTCCTCAGGTCCGGCCTCTTTGATGCGGACTTCAAAGCACGACGAGTCCCGCTCCTAATCTCTACGAGGGGGTGCTCGGCTCGCCACAGTTTCTTCTTGCGCTTTACGCCTGGCGAGAACCGGACCTGGTACCGAACCGAACTCCTGAGCACGGCAGGGGAGAAACCTCACAAAGGCCTGCTTGTAGAGCTTCGCCTCCCGAAACCTAGTGGCGGTGGTGTTTATGGTGTCGCCAGAGAGGCTGGAAGGCGAGATGGGGGCATCAAGGAGGAAAGCGCGATCCCTGTCATTGATGCCCATGAGGTTAAGCCACAGAGGTCTCTCCGTGGCGACCATGGCAGCCATAGAACGGTCGATAGCATGGCCCGTCTGCTTAGTGGCATGCAGAAATAACTCTGTGGCCTTGCATAGCTCCGCAAACACCGCGCGTCGACGAGTCAATCTGTGAATTGATCCATGAATCAGTTCATGGATTGTTTCACAACTGACTTATGAATCATTTCTTGTTTTGACTCATGACTTAACTCATCCAAACCTTATAACTCAAGAGCTTAACTCACGACTCTACTGAGGCCTAGCCTGAGAACTTGATTCAGAGCTTGACTTATGACTGAACCTACAGAATCTGATTCATATCTTGCCGAGCTTTTGTTTACAGAGCTTTTGCTTTATGACATTCATAGACTCTAGCCATTTTTATGCTCGCATGAAAGCAATAATTAGATTGATTCCTAAATAACTTCACAGCTCGACTCACAGCTTAAATTGAGTTACATGTATGTCATAAGTTGAGCTGTGAGTCATGTTGCAAAGTGATTCATGAGTCAGTCTCTGAATTAAGCCATGAATCACTTTGTCATGCACACTCGCGCCGCGACTGGCACTAGGACCCGGAAGTAGTACAGTCGCGACTCCGGAAGCATAAAAGGAGACAAGATGGCGCTTCACATCACTCAGTCATTGAGTTCGCCCATGCCGGTTCAGACGGTTCGTCAGCCATTTTGTGAGTACTCACTTTCTTGGGTTAACTTTCTGATTTGAGTGTGTGTTAATAGGGCGCGGGTTAAATTTGTGTTTTTCCCTTGCTCTCCTTCTGAGAGAGTCCTTAAAATAACTTGCGTGGTTATCCTGCCTACTTGCGTTGCTTCCGCATTTGGGTTTACCATCCACGCTACAAAGGGCTAACTGCTAATCGCTAGGTCTTCTGGTCAACCCGGGTTAGTTCCTGACATACTTCTTAGCCCGACTCACAGCTCAACTCGTGGCACCACTCATAAGTTGAGCTATGAGTCTGAGAATTGATTCATGGATTAATTTCAAGTCTGACTTAACAATCAGTTCTTGTTTTGACTCATCACTCAACTCAACTAAACCTTATACCCCTAACTCATGCTGTGTGGTTGTGTGTGTGTGCTCTACAGATTCCTTCTAAACCTTCAAGGAACCCTTGAAGAGACTCAACTCTTCAGAGAGCTCCTGAGCTTTAATGCAGAATCAGCAGCAGCTCCTGCTGAGAGTGTGTGAGAGAGAAATACATTGTGTGTAGGACTCTATGGGAAGATCTTGCAATAACTCCCATCCGAGTTCCTGTAATGTGCAAGTGGTGTTGGTGAATGATTGTATACAGTTCACACAGACAGATGCGTCTCTTGATCATCCGCAAGTTTGCAACAAGTTATCTGTTGATTTTTAAGAATCAGGCGCTCTACTCGTTAATTTCACTGGAGCGGACTTGATGTTTGAAACATTAGCACCATTCAAAGGATTTACTGCAGCTAAGAGTCTCATCACCATACTGTGCTTGAAGTCTTCTGTAAATGTCAATCACCTGTTTAACGCCTTCATTCATGAGAAATTTAATCACAAAACAGTTTGACTTGAACCTCATATTTATTTATTTATGTATGTATTTATTTATTTATTTATTTATTTATCTCTCTCTACTTGTGTTTAATATCACATCTGTGTGTTGGTTCTCTCGCGGTCTGGGTCACTGGATCCAATTACACAGCGACCCTTTAAGCCCTTTAGTTCTTGCTGAGCGAAGTCTCGCCGCCTCCTGGCGCTGTAAGCCGTCTATCAGATAATGGAGCGCTGCCTCCACCTTCCCGCCCCCTCGGGGGAAATCTGTGAAAAGCAGCTGCCCTTTATCAAGCAGCTTTCCCCAGCTTTCCCCGTCTCCTGCCTCAGTGAAGCAGAGAGAGCGTAGCGCAAGCCATTCACCTCGACTCTGACAGAAACACACCAGGACTGGCAGGACTGCTTGGCCTTGCTCACGGGGTATTTTGACGGGTATTACACATTACAATAATCAGGAGAGGGAAACGTTCTAAAAGAACAGAACTGTGAATGAAGCCGTGGGTATGTCTCAGACCTGCTCTGTTCAGCAACACTAGAAAATGAAAATGAAACAAAAAAAACAATAGAGATGATGATAGAAATAAAGAAATAAACTAAGAAGTCAATAAAAAGTAAATAAAAAAATTGAGAAAAGGGAAGAAGGAACAAAAGAAAGAAAATAAAAGGAAAATATGGAAAGAAACTAATAAAATAGCAAAGAAGAAAAGGGGGAAGGAAGGAAGGGAGAAAGGAAAAGTGAAAGAAAAGGTGTAAATGTAAAAATAAAAAGAGATAAAAAGTAAAAATGAAGGAAGAAGACAGAATGAAAGAAAGAAAGAAAGTAAATTAAGTGAATAAAAAAATAAAAAGTAGGAAAGATAAAATAAGTATTGGAAAATGAAAGAAACAATTGTATAAAATAAAGAAAGAGAGAAATATAGATAGAGATGAAGAAATAAACAGAAAAGCAGGAAAACGAGGAAAAAGAAAGAAAAATAATAGAGGAGAAAACAAACTCTTTGTCTTTCAAAACAAAGAGTAAAAAATAGCGATGAGAGAGAATGGGATGAAACAGAAAAGGTTTAAAATAGGTAAAGATAGAAAGTAAGGAAAAGAAAAAAGAAAAATAATATGAAAATATAAAAGAGTGAAAATAGAATAGAGAACATGAACGTTTGGTAAAAACGAAGTGATGGAGAGAGAGAAAGACCAGGGAGAAGCCGATGAGTGAAGGTGAAGCAGAGCTGCTGATTGGATGATTCTGATGTCCATGTTGACATCATCAGTGACATCACAATCACATCTGTGTTTTAAAATGACATTTGTTAAATCGTCAATGTTTTAGCTCTGGCATTAGATTTGAGGAATCTAAAAAATATTTCTGAAATGTTATTTCTCATTTCTTCCTGCTGAATGACTCGAATTCTTTAAACACAATGTCAGAAACTTCCTTTGGAGATTTTTTATCTTGGTCTTAGCGCTGCCTTACTAGCATCAGACACAAACACACACACACACACACCTGATCCACATCCTCCTGAAGCTGAGCCACTGGAATGAGCTCTGCAGAAATTACCGGACTTCTGAGTAAAATTAGGTCAATGTAATGTTGCTGAAAATCAGCTTGACGTGATGCATAATTTATCCATCTGGAAATTTCTGTGATGAAGGGAGACAGGTGCAGCTCTTTGCCAAAAATGGTGGACGTCATCAAATGCAAGGGCCACAGCACCCGCACACACAAACGACATCAGCAACACCAGTTTGGCGTGTTATGGTTAGAGGGGGATTTTAACTTTATAGTGATTTATGCTCATGTTTCCTCTTGTAGTTTCTTCCTCATGTTGTCTCAGAGTTTTTTTTCCTTGCCACCATCAACTCTGACTTGCTCATAGGGACAAATTAATGCTGTGGCCCCTGCATCTGATGATGTCTATTATTTTTGGCAAAGAGCTGCATCTGTCTCCCTCCATCACGGAAATGTTTAATTCAAGAGGAAATAAAAATCAGGAAAGACCATATAACTAGAAAGTGTGTCCAAACTTTTAACTGGTGCTGTTATTTTATTATTATTATTATTATTATTATTATTATTGCTGTATTATTATTATTATTATTATTATTATTATTGCTGTATTATTTTTTTTTCACATTTACATTAAGGATTTTCTCTGTAAATCAGCTTTGCGACAATGTCTATCATTATACAAATAAAATACAAAGTGTAAATAAAAAGTGGTTGTTTGCTCCATGTTTAACGTCTATACCTCTGACTGATTCAATCTGTCCCTGTTACTTTTTTAATCTTAGTGAACGGTCTTGCTATTCTTTCTTTGTATTTTCATATTTTTGCCATTTTTGCTTTGTGGATTGTTTAAAGTCTGTTTCTTTTATAACTTGTACTTTGTGCTGGATTTGTTCTGCGTTTACTACACTGTTTGTTTAGGTACAGTACTTTGCAAAAGTCTTGAACACCCTTAGTTTATATTAAATAAAATTAAATGATGTACATTTAATGAAAGAAATGTGAACAAATGTTTTACTCCGACAGGCTGCAAAAGGTGCCTAAAGATACAATTTTAAAAAACTGGTCGTTTATGTAACAGCCTCAGCAGCAACCTCATTTCCCCTCTCATCTGTTCCAACCACTCAGCATCATCAGTATACTAACCACTGGCCTGATCATCTGTCATCATCTGCACTTGTTTCTCATTTGTTCATGCCTTAAGTTGGATGTTTTTAATGCTTGAATGATCCATAGGTCACTGTGTGGTTCAACAAAGAAAAGAATATTCCTCAGGTACAGGGACTGGACTGCAAATGAGAGATAAAAAATGTTCTTCAGGAAGCCTGGATAATTATTCTTTAGAATACATTAGAAATACAAGGATTCTTTGGAAGGAAATATGAAATAATGAGGGGTCAATAGTTTTGCAAAGTACTGTTGTTCTCTTACAAACTCCTCTTGTTATATTGAAATCATGTTTTGCTCGTGATGGCACAATAATTACTTTAGGAGCTTTACAGCAGTGGGGGTGAATACTTATGCAATTAAATATGGGATTGTTTGTGTAGCTCAGTGATATAGGTGCTACAATACCCCAAACTCTGAAAAAAATCTGACCTTCGACCTGTAAAAGTAAAACTCGGAATACACAGCATCCATGTCTCTGTGATGAACAGACCTGACATCACAACCATCTCATGGTACACAATCAACAGTAAACACGTTTTCCTTATGCATCAATTTATACCTTCTTGGTCTAGATTTTAAACGTAAGCAAACCTCAACTAGGCAGTTGATTGGTAATGTTCACCATTTCTTTTAAATGAGCCATAAGGCAGTGTAGTGTTTCTTTATACACAATGTTTATGAAATTTGCATGATCTTCCTCATACAATCGATCTCAGTCAAATCCAGTTCAATGTTTCTCAAATACTCATGCAAGGAATTTGCTAAATGTTCCCACAAAAACAACAACAAAAAAAAACAACAACAACAACAAGGCAACTCAGGAAAGGTTTTCTGGACAGACGTCTCAGTTCCACACTTTTCCCATCACTCTGGGGCAAGTCATGTCCCTGTGCCTAACAGATTCCTCGTGACATGACGTTTATTATGGCTCTTAGCGGAGAACACTGAGAGCATCCTGATGACAGTTTACAGGCGCAGCATTTTTTCGCTTTCTCACGTTAACCTGCGAAAGATAATTAACGCTCCTGGTTAGAAAGTGAGACAATGTGAAATTATAGAGCGTAAAAAAAGTCTCATTTCCCAGATCTGTGGTATTATTAGCATTAAGGAGCTACAAGTCTTATTCTCCCACAACCTGCTCATGATATAAGTATGAGAAAAGGGTGGAAAAAATACACTTTTTGAAGTATATTACTGTTTGCCATGGTTACACTGGGGGCAAAAAGGTACTGCAATGTCTGTGAAGATTCTCAGTCATCCAGGTGAGAGTATCTGGGAGTTGAGTCATGTCAACTGGACTTCTTTCTTTTTAGGTTGAAACATTTCACTACTCAGCCGAGTAGCTACTTAAGTCTGGTCTCTCCTTCCCTGTGGTGTTGGTCTAGTTGCGCATTGTGGACAATTAACATAACTCTGTCCAGGATTGTGTTGGGTAGAATGGCTAACAAGTTTTGGTAAGGTGGTCTATCTTAAGTTTCAAAGTGTCAATTATGAAGTAGCGTTGTCTTATTTTTTCCTTTTAAGCCCTGTTACCTTTGACAGGTAGGAGTAGCTCAGTGGTTCAGACATTGGACTATCAATCAGAAGGTCCCAGGTTCAAACTCCAGAACTGCAGAATGCTGTAAGTGTAAATAAAAGTGGATCATGTGTGGAGGCTTTTATGGATGAGGCTCTGTAAGGTAGTGTAATGGCAGGCTGAACCAAATAAACCATAATGTTTGACATCAGAACTGAATTACAAGACTGTTAGTTTTGTTAATAAGTGCTGGGATTCACACAGTCATTAAAGATCGATAACTCTACCCTACACCCTGATATTATGTTTATCACATTCACTCAGTCTAGATTGTTTCAAAAATATTGCTTCATCATGAGGGGAAAAAAAAACTTAATTATTTCTTATTTAAAAATCGCTTTGCCTTTCAATCGCATAAAGTAAAAAATTGGTCCAATGGTCTCCAGGCTACTTTAATGAATATTCCGAAAACCAAACTATTGTGTTGATAGAGTTATAAATTACTGTTTAGTAAAACAATCATTTTTTAAAGAATTACTACAGTACTGGGAAAAAGTCTTTCTTCACATTAAATAAAATTAAATCATGTAGAATAAATTAAAGAAATGAAAACGAATGTTTAACTGCAACAAGCTGTAAAGTGGTTAAAGATACAATTTACAAAAAGGTTGTTTATGCACCAATCTCAGCAGCGACCTCATTTCCCCTCTCGTCTGTTCCAACCACTCAGCATTTAGAATCAGCAGTATTCTAATCACCAGCCTGATTATCTGTTATCATCTGCATCTGTTTCTCACTGGTTCATGCCTTAAGTTAGATGGGTTTATGCTTGAATGATCCATAGGTTTGGCTTGACAAACTAAATAATTCCTCAGCTTACCTGGGCAAAAAGCATTGGGCTGTTGCTCAGTGAGCCAAAGTCCTCTTTTGAGTAATTTTTTTATTTCATTTGGAAATCAAGGTCCCAGAGTCTGAGGAAGAGAGAAAAGGCACATAATCCAAGTTGTTGAGTTCTAGTGTAAAAGTTGTAGTGCACAGTCTGTGGTGGTTTGGGGAGCCATGTCATCTGCTGGTGTTGGTCCACTGTGTTTTATCAGGTCCAAGGTCAGCACAGTCATCTACCAAAAAGTTTTAGAGCATTTATGCTTTCCTCTGCTGACCAGCTTTATGGAGATGTTGATTTAATTTTCCAGCACAACTTGGCACCTGCCCAAACTGCCAAAAGTACAAATACATAGGGAATCTATGGGGTATTGTGAAGAGGAAGATGCAAGATATCAGACCCAACAAGGCAGAAGAGCTGAATGGCTCTCATGGCTTATATAGAGCCATAAAGCACTGCATAAGGAGGGGCGCAAGCCAATGTCAGGTTTAATTTTAAACATCATTTAGATTAGTTCATAACAGCGACTCTGTAAAAAAAATGTTTTATAGGAAAATAATCAACAGTAGATGAGTTTAAAGCAGACTTAATGCTACCAACCTGAAGTTGATTATTTTCCTGTTATAGCATGTTCTGAAGTGTTTTCAACCTCTTACATCATTGTAATTTGTCAACAAACCAAGTTTTAATTTTTTATTAAAGGAGTAAAAACCTTCTCTACATTCCAAACTGATATAATAGAAAATTAATCACCACCTTTCTAAACAATCACAATCCAGAATTCATCAGCAGTGTGGTTTAATTTTGTTGAATGTATGTTTTATTGTTATTTGTGCCAGATGAAGACTACTGATTCCTCTGTGCGCTCTGTTATTTCTTCTAACAGCTTTCAACCAATTAGGCACTGCTTTGCTAGCAATTAATGCTATGCTTGCTAACTGTTTTAGGAGAGACATTGAGGTAAGTCATGATTCACCCCCCCTAATGTCCTAAACTGGTGGCCTGATTCAGAAAAGCTCTCGTCTCTCAGCTTGAGCTCATTCCCACACTCTATTTTAAGGCTTTATGATTGATGAATCCTATAACTAAAGATAAAGATTTTCTACGTCTAAAAATATTTTATCCCACCCATCCTTTCCCTGCTGTCTGTCCTGCATCATGTTGTATTGCATCGTATCGTGTCGTCACTGCGTCTCCAGGCTCCACCTAGCACCGGCCCTGGAAATAGAATGAAAGTATGGGAAGTGTCTGAGTGCTCCGTCCACAAAGTGTGATCCCAACTTTGAGTAATATAAATTAATAACTGGTAATATGAACAGCCCCATCCCCCATCTCTCCTTACATCCAGTCTCATGAAAGAGGAGCCATGGAGTCTGGAGCAGAAAAGTGCCGGATGCTGATGTGGTCTCTCGGTGTAGAACACTCTGGGTTTCATAGCTGTCACGCTGTACGCATAATAATCCTCATAAAACCCGAATAAAGCAGTCAGTCTCGCTCGATCAGCTTTATTTCAAGCTGCAAACTGCAAACGCTGACCATTTACAGAACATGAATCAGATTTAAAGGGAAAAATAATAATTTATGAGCAATTTAACCAGGTAATAGATTCAACACTGAAGTAAGAAACAGTTAATAAAAGTCGCAAAAGAGAGTATAAATTAATAACTGCAATTCCTCAGTTGTTGGAATGAAAATTCTTCAGGTTAAATGATCTTTATCCTTTATTTATAATAATTGTCTTGATATCTCTGTATGGGCCTAGTTTCCCTGTTTTATATAAAAATCATGTTTCAATTCAAGCAGTGCAAAACTATACCACTTTCTGTGTTAAAATAAATAGTCTTGCTTTATTGAGAGGTCAGTTTAGAAAAGAAAGAAAAAGATCCAGCAAAAGAATAAGAACATTTATAGCCTAACAAATTTTACCATGGTGTAAGTACCATGGAAGGCCAGTGGTACCTTTACCATGGTATGTAGAAGAAGGGTATTTTGTTAAAGTACTGTGGTATTTATTTGTTTATATACTGCATGTACCACACTCTGGAATTCCCTATGGGATCAATAAAGTATCTATCTATCCATCCATCCATCCATCCATCCATCCATCCATCCATACCCAGCAATGATTCTACCTTGGTGCACACTTTGTTACAATGGTGCAAAGGTTAATATACAATACTTTACTGAATACCCTCATACTTATTGGGTACTGTACCATATTGGCTACAAAAAAATCAGCAGGTATCTACAGTACCATGGTACTGTCAGTACTATACCATACCATTAGGATGTACTGTACTAACATATCTAATATGGTACAGTATGTACAAACATACCATATTTTTAATAAACTTATATTCAGTCTATTGTAATCGTATAATAGGAAATGCTACATGAACTGGATGGTGGTCAAAAAATTTCCATTCTCTAAAATGTCTTTTTTGTGGAGTGTAATAAAACTAATATTGAAACCATTATCCCATAAAGGAATTCAAAAGTTATTTTTTTTATTAATAACATTAATGCACAAATGTTCTGAACCCATACATATGCTGAATAATATTGAGAATAATACATGTTAATGTTAATTTGGGATTCAGTTTCTGAACTGACCTGGATTTATTGTCATTTGTAGATAGATTTTTCTCAGACCTGGACAATGGTCTCATTAAATATGATCTATGAAGTTATTTGAGTAACTGTTGCCTTTCTATTAGCTCAGACCAGTCTGGTCATTCTCATCTGACCTTTGGCATCAACAAGGCATCTTCACCCTGACTGGATATTTTTTCACACCATTCTCTGTTAACCCTAGAGATGTTGTGAGTGAAAATCCCAGTAGATCAGCAATTTTGAAAATACTCAGACAACAACCATGCCATGTTCAAAGTCACTTAAATCATCTTTCTTACCCAGTCTGTTGCTCGGTTTGCTTTACCAGATTGCATTGACGATCTACAGTACATATCAAAATGCACTGATTTGCTGCCATGTGATTGGCTGATTAGATATTTACGTTAATAAATACATAACAATAATAATAATAATAATAATAATAATAATAATAATCAAGTGGTTGGTTGTGGGTGTATCATGCATACACTTAGCTTCTATGAAGAGACATATTATGAAAGAAGTCTACAGTGTCCTTATTTAGTAGCTGTATCTGTGTTGTGCATTCTGAAATACTTTTTTACTCAACACAGTTGTTATTTGAGTTACTAAAGCCTTCCTGGCCATTCAAACCAGTCTGTCAATTTATACAAATTAAACAAATAAGGCATTTCCACAACATCTTTTAAAACTAGATCACAAACCTCATTTAACCCTTAAAGGTTGACAGAATTGTCAATGATGCCAATCATTTTCTTCTCTTTGCAAATGCTTTTGTAAATCAATCTTTATAGTAGAAACCCATAAAATATATGTACATAAATGGTAGAATGGTGATCTATCCAAAAAGTTCCAAGTCACTGACAATAGGCCCACTAACCGCATAAACAAACTGGCTCCTTTATTTAGAGTCAGTGATGATTGTTTTCCCCTAATGATTAAAACCTAACACTGACTGAGTTAATGTCCAATTCATCTGCTTAAGGAACTAATCGTTACCAGCGGTTTGTTTACACTGTTTACTTAAACTCCGTCGAAATTCCTCTGGGATTCCTCTGGTGCACTCCGCTGTTTATTCACACACTCTTTAACCTTGCAAGGGGCAAAAAATTGTTGTTATTCATTCATCATAACATGTGAGAGCTCTGGCAGCCACCCCGAGCTCATTACAGAAAGCAAGAGCACAACACTTAACATATTAGCAGTGCTCTCGCTCATTGAAATAAACGCTCTGGGGAATTTGGATTCCTCATCCAGTGCATTCGACTGTCAAAACAACGCTATCTGGAGACCGCTTGCAGTCGAACCGGGACAATGCACTCTTCTAATAAGTTTAAATGATCAGGAACATCCCTTGTGCGGCCCTGTGTTTTTATCTTTGACCCATGATTGAGTTGTTCATCATATCTGGTTTTGCAGTCGAATGCTCATTTCCAGTTTTCTTCTGAGACTTCCTGACCTTAAACTTCCCACAGGAATGCGGCTGATTTCTATCCTGTCAGGCTTGAAGGATTCCGGGACTCGGACGTGTCTTTGTGGTGCCTCTGTCATTTCCCAGGAGCTTCTGCTCCTTCTTCTTTGTCTCGCCTTGTCACAAAGAGCTGATCCATGCCACACGCAAAGCACAAACAGCCTCTTAAGTGGTGCCTGTGCACGAACCTCGGCCTCACACTCGCATCAAATCGGCCAGCTTATTAAATCTGATAGTGGGAAAACACCCACATGCGAGGAAATAGCCCTGTTTCACATGTTATCATTTATTACTATTCCACATTATCACACCAAGACGTCCATTTTTTATCATATTAAGGGACTGCAGGAGACAGCTTCATGCATGCTTCAGGCTCCATCCAACCCTAGGAATGGTGAAATACATCTCTCCTGAAGGTGACACGTCCTATCTCTGTCCCGGCATGGCAGATTTATCACGAGCTTCGCTATTTACAGGCATTCACGCCACTGATCAGGACGTGATGTTCGGCTCCGGGGCAGTGGAGCTCATTGATAACCTGGGGAAGTCTGAATGAAGCACCATAATGGCAGCCAGGGGAAGCAAAAGGGAATCATTCTGTTTCTTTTCATTTGCCGAACAGGGAACGTTTATTAATCCTGCCGAATCATAAACACCATTTCAGGGGCTGGATGAGATTCAGTGACATTATTGTCTGAAGCTCTAAATGACTATGAATCCAAAATTACTAATGGAACATTGAGCATAAATTTAACTCACCTCCCTGAACTTCTCTCATGAGGAAATGAACCTGCAACTGGGATGTTGCACAAATCACTTTTGAGCTTCTCGAACAAGATTTTATCATCCTTTACTGACATAAAGACTCAGTTGCTACAGACCAAAAGCAGTAGAGGTGATAATAATAACGTCTGAAAACTGGATTCGTCTATATCCCTAGGGGATCCTAGTGCATTAAGGATCAACTACTTTTATGCTACAGTATAGTGCTATTCAGTTCTGATTTGTGATTGGTCAAAAGGCAGATGAGGATAATTTTTATGTGGTCATTCCACAGTGTTAAATAAATATATTTTGTTTTTTAATAATAATAAAAAAAACAATAATAATCTTGGATAAATTGTTGTGGTATAAGAGAAAAATAACTAACTCTGCTTCATCACTGATTATTTTACTATAACAACAGGACTGGTGTTGGTGGAATCAGATCCTAAATATTTCTGAACAGGAAAAGCTATATAATAATAAAAATAAATAAATAAATAAATAATATCCTTATTTCTATTAAAAATGCAAGCAATACGCAGACAAATTCATAAATTTGAAATTTTTCATAACTATAATATTCTTGAATAATATCCTTGAATAAGAATTGCATTATGTTTGGAAGACCTGCTGAAGTTAAGGCAGATCTTGGTAGAGAGCTCACTGAGTGTTAGATAACATCCTGTTCCATCCTGTAATTCTGTTCCTCCTATTGAAGGAAAATAAATTCAACGAATTTAACTCTAAACACAGCTTTACAACACAATGTCCTTTATTTCATTTATTTCCATGTATTCTAAGCATGCATGTCACCTGATTCTTTTTTTCCCATCCTTTCTTGTCATAATTCGGTCGTGCCAAGCAGCAGCACATGAGTAACAACCTGGTTGGAAATAAAGGTGTCAAGAGCCATTACTGTTTAGCGAGCTCTGCAGAAATACTATTCACCAGCCAAACTTGTCACCACGGTACCATTACTCTCCAAAGTGCACTTTGCTTTAGGCAATAAGGTGATATTATTCTTTTTTCTCCGGATGGGATTACATGGTGTTACTGTCATGCCTAAAACTCTCCCACGGATTCTGAGGCTTCTGCAACAAAGCTAAAGTCCCATTAAGGTTAAGGAACTTGTGTGAAATAAGTGAAATAAGTTAAATAAAATCTTAACAAATGAATACAATTCAGACAGCTTATGATACTTGTAGCTTCTCTTAAAAATTATTTTTAGCAATATAATACAATACTAATATTTTTTTTTGCAATTTGGTTAATGATTTCTATTCTTGATGCATACTGACGTATAGATGCATTAGCTACAACTGGCTTTTAAAATTTGAATAAAATTATATTATAGTAATGTTTTGGTTGAATATTGGACCACTGCACATGGCAACTCAACAATTTTTAAGTTTTTTTTTTTTTCGTTTGTAAATTCAATAATGGAAAGCGCATAAAAAGTGTCCACCTTTTCAATAATAGTTACATTGATGACATCAGTGAGAAGAGATAAAGGGATAGGGATTATAATAATTGTAAAGGTATAGTAAAAAGGTAGAACTGGATGAATGGAGGCATAGGGTGTAGTTTAAGAAGGAGGCAGGATAGTTATCTTGCTGGTAGAGGATGATGGATGGATAGTGAATAGATAAAAGGAACAGGGTAGTAGAAGTTGATAAATGGAAGGATGGTGAATGAGTGGAAGTGGTTAGATGGACAGATAGGAAGTTGTAGAAAAAAAATAAATAGAGCGATAGTAAACAAGCTGGTAGAGGAGGTTAAATGGATGAGTGGTAAACTAATTGAGGTGGATGTATGGACAGATAGTGATCTGGTGAAGAATGATAGATGACGAGATAGTGGTCCGGCCGGTACAGGAGGTTAAATAGAGTTTTGTGGTCAGGGAGATAATGAAGGTAGAAAGGCTAGATTACAGAAAAGCAGTATAGAAGGTATGGTAGAGTAGAAAAAGGAGGTTGGCTAGAGGCATAGTGGTCAAGCTCAAGCTGTAAAAAAATGGTGGATGGAGGGATATTAAATAAAGAACAAAGGAAAGATGAATGGGTAGATTGCAGAGTAGGTAGTATGAATGAATCAATTTGAAGTAAAATGAAATTAAAGTAAAATAAAAAAATAGAACAGTTTGACAGCAGAATGCATTAAATTTCATTTTTGGACTTGTACTTGTTATTCTGGCAAATAAATATTCTTTGACACACACATGGTTGCCTATAATGAAATGTTTAATCTTAAAAAACTGCATATATAGTAGCCCTATTTTAGAAGCTATAAATATCCATGTTTTGATCAAACAAATGTGTTACAAATGTGTAACAAAATTAAATTAAACACAATTAAAGCATGTGTTTCCTATGTTTTATTTATTTATTTTAAAAAATTATGTAAACTAAATTGCATGAGTTATCCAGTGTGATAAAACTGCGGAAGGTGTTATACTGTAGCATAAAAAAAAAAATTACACAACATTCACATCAAGACACCCATTTTTGACTTTTTTTAACAAGAAAACATGCACAAACTATTCTCTAATAGTATTTGAGACTTCACACTTTCTCTGTAAAACAAGTTTTTTCGGTCCAAGGATTGCAAGCTTTGCTCCAACTCACCTAATCCTCACTTCACCACCCTTCTCACATAGTGATTCCCTTCTCGCCCCTTTTTTGTTTAAAGAAAGTTCATCTTGTTCTTCACCCTGCTGTCCATGCATCTGTGCTCTGGCCTTTCTCTTGCAATGCTTTACTGTTGGATTAAAAGATGAGTAGGTGGAGATGATGGATGGAAGGAAAATGTATAGGTTGGTGTGGTTGGATGGAAGATACAGTAATGCTGGTAGGAATGTACAGTAGGATGAACAGATAATGAGTACAGTAGGTGGGGATGATGGGCAGAGGGATAATAAAAAGAGGGAATAATAAGTGAGTGCAAATGGTGCGATGAAGGAATAATCAGTCAGTTGGGATGGTTGGTGAAGTGATAACATGGGTAGGCATGTCGGATGAATTGATGATGAGTAGGTGGGGATGGTGAATGGAGTAATAACAAGTGGATGTGGGTTAAGGGGCAAGTGGAAATTTGGGAAGAAGGAATAATTAATTGCTTGGGATGATTGGTTGGAGGGATAACATAGCAAAGAATGTTGTACTAACAGATAATGAGTAAGTGGGGACAGTTGGATGTAGGAATAATCAGTAGGTTGGAAGAGATGGGTTGAGGGATAATGATGAGGTAGAGATACTAGGATGAATAGATAATGTAAAGGTGTGGAAGACTGAATTGAGGAAAAGCATGTAGGTAAGGATAGTTGGATGAAAGGTTAACATATGTTGGAATGGTTAAATATAGGAAAAGTAACATTTTAAAGATCTGATGTGTTACGTTATTAGTAAGGAGAGTCAACATAATAAGTACTTGGAGCCTGTGGAGGGCACGCGTCCAGTGCAGGAAAGGATGGAGATGTGCTAATAGAGGGCAGTATTCGGTGAGCGCAGGACAGCAAATAAGAGAGGAAGATGAATAACCTCATCAATGCTGAAGTTGGTATATGGTTTAGTCTTGTTGAAGGTTGAGTTGTTTTCATTTTCTTTAACACAAAATAAAAACTTACTTTATGAATTTCATATGAACATCCTCATCAGAGATGGTAAAAAAAATTTGATGGAAAAAATTGGACATTAAAATTGTCATACGGTATGTTTAAAAAGAGAAGAAATGAATAGGAACTGGCGAAGGATTGAGCCTTGAGGAGCCCTTTATGTGACGAAGAAAGAAAGGATGAGTGTGGGTGGTGGGTTAAAGGGGTACATACGGTAAGGGGTGTTAATACCTGAAGGAAGCATCCTTTGAAAAAATGAAAGAGGAATAAAATCACAAGGTCTGCACTCACAGCACGTTTAACCATCTGTATATCCACATGTAAAATAAAGGGAAAATAACAGTCTCTAAGACTTGCATATCAATGTTTATAATTACCATGTGACATTTAATGACATTAAGATTTTTTGCTTAGTCTGCTTTCATTTTTATGTAGTTACCCACAATGATGTTCTCTCACTGCTGATAGTGGTGCAGTGGGATTTAGCCATCAGCCATCATCGCCATTATGCTCGACATCTAGCTAACTAGCTGGCAGCTGCTAGGCTGCATAGTTGCATTAAGTTTGCATCGAAGCCTCCAATACTTCAGTTAATACGACACTGAACATCTCTGGAAAAAGGTGCAGTAGAAAACATGTTTGCCTTTAGGAGCTAACTGTAGAAACTGAGTAGCTAGCAATAACAATGCACTAGTTGGCCTTTAGCAAGGCATACAATTTCTAAGTTCCTATAAGAATATCTCACAAGAAATCCAACCCCAACCACAAAATTATTATCATATATTTCAATATGAACAAATGCATTGTGTTTTAGGATAAAGTTTTCCTTCAGAATTATTGTTATTTTATTTTAGTAGTATCCAATCCAACAAATCCAGTTTCAGCCAAAATGGTAGGGTGCAGCTGGATGGTTCAGCTGCATTCTCCACACCTGTCACTCAACTAGCGGTTTAGTTCAGATCTGAATGGCCTGTAAAAACTGAACTGACCCCAGAGACAGATAGACGTCTACTCCACTTCTTCCACAGCTGACAAGAGCTCGAGCGCGTCCTTCAGCCTTTTGGCTCTAATTGCTAGTCACGTTCCAAATGTCAGACCGCCAGGCTGACTATTTGGCAATGTCTTCATCTGTGTGTCAGGTTGAATGGTTTTACTGCTGCTGGTCACAACATTAACCTCGGGTATCACAGAGAGATAATGATGCCCTCTGGACCCAAGCTGACCTAAAAGTTTCTACCAGATGAAGGAATATTATATTAGTGCTGCAGCACTGTCACTGATAATCTCAAAGGAACAGGAGCAAGCTGGACCTGCACAAACACACACATGGACGCACTCATACACAGATGGACACAGATGACACACAGACAGATGGGCATACACACATGGACACACATGAACAAACCTATGTACACTGATACACACATTGACACACAAACACACCTATTGACAACAATACACCCATGGATACACACAATGGACACTGATAGAGATACACATATGGACATATACTGTACATAGACTGATACTCACATATGTGTCATGGACAATGATAAACATATGGACACACCAATGGACACTTATACACTTATGGAGATGAGACACAGAAAAACATACATACATGGACACACATTTATGAACACTGATAAACACATGAACCCACACAATGAGATAACACCACACACACACACACACACACACATACAGTATCTATGGACAGCACTACACACATGGACACGCCTATGAACATGTGCACATAAATGGAAAAAAAACTTGTGTAGTGAGGTACTACTTTGCTCTCATTCCTTATGTGAGGAACAGAACTGACACATTTGAGAAGACCAAGCCCTGACATTCTCCTTAGAAGAGTTGGGATGTTTACTGGCTCTGTTGACAGTCCTATTTTTACAGGTTGATCAGATCTTATATACACTGTATGAAATAAGCCAGTTCTGGGGGCGGTTGAGGAAGAGGCATGTCACTCAATTCAATTCAATTCAATTTTATTTATATAGCGCTTTTAACAATGGACATTTTCTCAAAGCAGTTTCACAAAAATGAAAGAAATTTTTTTTTAAAAAAAGAAAAAATTTTGGTAGTGGGTATGTGTGAGAAAAATGTGTCTAGATAATAATGAGATGAATGAATGAATGATGAATTAAATGTCTCTGATGAGCAAGCCAAGGGTGACAGCAACATTGTCAAGGAAAAACTCCCTGAGATGGCAATAGGAAGAAACCTTGAGAGGAACCAGACTCAATCAGGGAACCCATCCTCATTTGGGTGATAACTGATAGAAATGATACAACACCATGTGTGTTATGCAGCTGAAAGTTCAATATTACAGAAGTTATTTAAATTAACATGAAGTCCAGTTCAGAACAGGGACGAGTCAGCAGGGGCAGAGGGCAGATGGGGTCTGGATCACTGGGAATTTAATGATCTGTGATGATCTGTGAATAATCAGAAATCAACTGTAATAATTAAAAAACATTTAAACATTAAATAATTATGAGTAGGCAGCATGGTGACATAGGGATTGGCCTTGCACCTTCAGGTTCAATGGTTTTATTCTCGTCCTAAGTCGTTTAAGAGCCTAAGTGTTTGTAGTTTGCATTCTCCGTGTTTGGTGGGTTTCCTCCTACAGTCCAAAAATCATGCAGATTATGCTAACTGGTGTTTCTCTAGTGT
Organism: Heterobranchus longifilis; assembly: GCA_028570985.1. Classification (NCBI taxonomy): domain Eukaryota; kingdom Metazoa; phylum Chordata; class Actinopteri; order Siluriformes; family Clariidae; genus Heterobranchus; species Heterobranchus longifilis. Next base: position 5,470,326 of record JAOVVB010000046.1, read on the forward strand.
TAATTGTTCCTAGTGTTTGAGTAAGTGTTTGAGTGAGTGTCTGCTTTTGTGTCCTGCGATGGATTGTCACCCTATCCAGGGTGCACCCTGACCTTGTGGCCCAAATTCCCTGAGATAAGCTCCATGCTTCCCACGACCCTACATAAGATAAGCGGTATTGAGGGCTAGTGAGTGAATTAAATGTGATATAATAATAATAAGACACACTCACAATGATTTAATATGATTTATAAATGCGGTTCATAAAAAGATACCAACAATAGAAGATTTGCATGCGACTAATTTCTATTTTAATGCGACTTAAAAAAAAAAAAACTTCAACCATGTATTGGAATAAGAACTGTGTGTTAAACCATGGGTCTAATAAACTGAGTGAAATAATTTAATGTACATCGTAAACATTTCAAAATGGACATTTAACGTATTTCAAGAGATTTTGGTTTCAGTGAAGAATTCTTAAGCATAATTAACAATCCCTTTTATGAAATTGTAGTATATAGCATAATTTAATGGTCCTTATAAAGAAAAATTTAAATATAAATCTGTCCGTTAATATAATATGATTAGATGTGCTTATTGAGTAGATTTTTTCCCCCCTGTTTTAAATAAGCTAAATATATACACTCACCAGCCACTTGTTTAGGACCACCTGTTCACTTAAAGTACAAGTATAAGTAGTATATACGGTACATGCATTTAATGATCAGCCAATCATGTGGCAAAAGTGCAATGCATTAAATCAGCCTTACAGGTCAAGAGATCCAGTTAATGTTCATATAAAAGATCTTAGTGATGTTGACCGTGGCATGGTTGTTTGTTGCAGATTGGCTGGTTTGATTATTTCTTAATTATGCTAATCCCCTAAGATGTTTATGCCTTTAAAGTCCTTTTGCAATAATGTCATACTGCTGATATCTGGTTTTGTACCTTACAAATGCCTTTATATTCAGAGCATCAGAACGTTTGCGTATAATTGGGCGTATAATCGTACATTAACAAAATGCACTGTTTACATTTACTCAGATGTATGTTCATTCAGATGTTTACAAGATATATTCACTTGGTTGATTTATATCTATTTATTACAAGTACACTGCTGAGCATACAAAAATCATACAAAATCTGTTTTTTTATTTAACTGACTGCTGATATTTTCAGAGAAACTTTCTATATTGCATTGACAATGTAAACCCGTGATGAGAAAGAAGAGAAACGGTTTTTCGATTCCTCTGTATGTCTGCACATATGGTGGCATTGACAAATAAAAACCTTGAATCTCGAACAAAAAGCAACAACAACAATAACAGAAATGCTTTGCTGATGAGAGAATTCAGAAGAACACAGGCTGGTTTAAGCTCACAGAAAGTCTATGAAAGGTAAAATAACCCCTGTTCACAGCCATTGTGAGCAGAAAAGCATGCCAGAATGCACAACATACTGAACCTTGTGGTGGATGCAGCTGAAAAACAGCATAAAACAACATCAGATTCTATACTTGTCAGCCAAAAGCAGGAATCTGAGGTTAAATTTGGCAGAGGAGCAACAAAACCGAGCAGCTAATGATTGTAAATTTATCAGGAGAAATTTGTCCAATCTTTATCTGTGTAATGTTCGCTGTTTTATGCTTTGTGTGGCTGCCATATGATTAGCTAATTGTATAATTGCACAAATGCAAAGATATAGTAGATGTGTTCCTAATTAAGTTGCCGGACACCAGACAAAATAAATATGTTAATTTGAAAAAGATTTTAATAAGAAAAAAGATATTTTCCCAACATTGCTATTTAAAAACAAGTAAATCATTAAAACACATACCAGGTTTTTAAAACACTTTAAGAGAAAAGGTTTAAGTATAACAGGTAATTATTCAGATATGATTTTCCTAGGTCACAGCGGGTTAAATTATTCATGTTTTGTTCCGTCAAGGTTTCCTCTGAAGTTATCTAGAGGTCTTTGGCCTGTATGGCCTACCGATCAAACAAGGTCCAAACCCGCATCCATTCCACTTCGTTAATATTTCAACAGCCCTTTCACCTCGTTAATATATGGAGCTCGTTGGAGTGTGATCAGTAGCTCTTCTAAGTGGCAGGTCACAGATGCTCCTCTTCTCTTTTGCTCTTCTCTTTTATAATCAATCAATTATATTTCCAGTTGACTTGTCTTGGAAAATCATGAACTATATACAGAGAATGCAATGTGCAAAAAGAAAAATAAATCCATCTGGAAATGTTAGAAATGTCAATATTTTAGCATCTTATGCAAAGCAACTAATGGGATTATGTAATAATATTCTGTCAGTGTGAGATCTCTTGCATTAGATATAAATAGCAAGTTTATTTTGGATACATATTTTAGACTTGACCATTATTTATTATTTACTTAGATAGACTTAGGTACTTCGATACTGTAGCTAAAAAAAATGGATAAACTACTTAGGCAAGTATGGGAACTCACAGAAGACCTGAGGCCAACCATTAGCTCAAAATGTAGACGCCAAGCAGCACGGCATACTAATGCATTTTTTTAGCAAACAGTAACCTAACAGTATTTCAAGATACTGTAGTGATTCACCAGCATAAGACCTAATCTACACTATATGGGCAAAATTATTTGGCCAAACCTCTTATTTACTGAATTCAGGTTCTTCAATCAGGCCTTCTATCCCGAGTGAAGGGCAGTCGTAATGTCGTAATACTAAGACATCTCGGACAATGCTATGATTCCAACTTTATGTCAAGAGTTTGGGGAAGATCCTTTTCTATTCCAACATGACTGAGCCCCAGTGCACAAAGCAAGGACTATAAACACTTGGTTTGATGAGTTCAGTGTGGAAGAATGTGACAGGCCCACACAGAGCCCTGACCTCAACCCCATCGAACACCTTTGGGATGAACTGGAACGGAGATTGCGAGCCAGGCTTTCTCGTCCAACATCAGTGCCTGACCTCATAAATGCTCTACAGAATGAATGGACAGGAATTCCCACAGAAACACTCCAAAATCTTATGGACAGCCTTCCATTGAGAGTGGAAGCTGTTATAGGGGACCAACTTCGTATTAAATACTATGTCAATGCAGGTTTGGCGAATACTTTAGTCCATGTAGTAGACATAGTGAATGACAAATTCTTACGTTAATGCAAGCATTTTCACATGGAAAGTAAATAATTAGAATATAATAAACAACACATTAGAGTAAAAACCTTTTGGCTATACAGTATATAGCTAAGTTATTTTAACTTACACCAGAACACCAACTTCACTGTGTCCTAAATATACAGGAACATTATGGATAATTTGGTGTTGTTGGTGAACCATTTCTTTTTTTTTTTTTTTCAAATTTTCTCCCCAATATTAGTCGTAGCCAATTCCTCCCCGTCACTAGGGGGCTCCCACATTAAGGCTA
>JAOVVB010000046.1:5497602-5512345 GCA_028570985.1 Heterobranchus longifilis
GATGGAACATTTTTTTTTTTGCCCTTTTCCTCCTCTCGAGATATCTTCCTTAAATGATCTCATATATGTGGTGTGGAAAAAATTGCAGTATACAGTAGTAAAATGCAGTAAAATTGCAAAAACACATGGCTTATATTTTTATTGATAAAGTTCATGGCAAATGCTTACCGTGGCATAATATTTGAAATTATACAAAAACAGTTGGTCTAAGAGTCTAGCATAATTAGCATAAGGATAGAATAATTGAGCTAGTCATGACTGAATGGATGTATACTAGTGCTAAGCTTAGGAAATGTTTGTCCTAATGAATGCAAGTCTTAGGAATGACAAATCTTAGCACAGATTATAGGCACTCTATCTATAATCTCTATCAGTTTACTGCATAAAAACATCTAGTTTAAGGCATGAATCAGTAAGAAACAGGTGCAGATAATGACATAAAAGATGATCAGGCCGGTGATTAGTATACTGCTGATGCTGAATGCTGAGTGGTTAGAACCACTAAAAGGGGAAATTAATTTGCTGCTGAGGTTGTTACATAAACAACCAGCTTTTAAAATCTATCTTTAGTCACTTTGCAGCCTGTTGCAGTAAAACATTTGTTCTCCTCCCTTAATTTAATCTACAACATTTAATTTCATTTAATATGAAGAAATTAGTGAGTCAAGACTTTTACACAGTACTGTATTTACGTTATCATCCATTATTGTTGTCATCCATTATGCATATATAATGTACTTATTCAATATTATATAATCCTCGGGTTGTATATTGTTGGTTCTCTGGTTCACTACTCATTTTTGTAAATTGTTTTCATAAAGTTTATGTGTGTGTTTATATTCTACCCTGATCCTTAACTACTATATGACACATTTATAAGCATCATTTATTCATCGATGAATAAAAAGTGCAAAATTTTAAATATTTTTAAATGCTTTTTAAATCTGTTGCTTAATTGGGCATATACCCAAAATGGCTTATATGCATTGCAGATACCTCAGTGTGTAATCTACATGCATCATGCAAATTCGCTGTGTGTAGACCTATCCATCTCTCCTTCCTAAATTGGACACCAACAGGTGTTTCTCTTCTCCACTTCAATCACAGATTGCTCTAAAAGGATTAGCAGGCAAACACACAGAAGTGAGCATGCGACGCAGCTGGAGAGCTTCTGATTACCTACTTTTCAGTTTTCTCTCAAAAATAATCATTTTCATCACCAAAAAAAAACCCACACATGGGAATGAAAAATGTGCATATTTTAGCAGGAAAGTTTGTGCTATTTGGATTATGCACATCACATTTATTTAAGCCTTCAGATAAAGCTGTAATTAATTCACCAAATTTGGCAGACTCTGGACTGGCACTTCTACTGTATAAATGTTAAAGAAAATATGCTTACAGAAAACGTTACCACATTGATGATTTTTTTTTATCTGGTTATGTGGTGCGTCCAACCATACAAGGTGTTTGTTACTAAAGAAACAATAATGTATTAGAATGAGTGCATTCATATAAAATTAATCATCAACTTAGAATAAATAATAAAAGGAAGTCTATAGGAAATGGTTAGGCTAGAATAATGAATGGAAGTCTATAAGAGATTATTCACTTTGAACAATAAATAGAAGCTTTTAGAAATTGGTTAGAATGGCATAATGAATAAAGGTCTTTAGAATATTGTTAGCTTAGCCTAATAAATGGATGTCTATAGGAAAATGTTAAGCTAGAATAATGAATGAAGGTTATGGGAAATTGTTAGCTTAGCATAAAAAATGGACATCTATAGGAAAAGGTTAGGTTAATATAATTATATAAAAATAAGAAATTGTTTGATATAGAAACAATAACATATTTGAAAAAGAATATAAACAGAATCAACACCTTCTGATTAACCAGATTAGAGGATTCCACAGTGCTGTGCTGTAAAACTTTATTTTAATAACAGAGGGCTCGACTTAAAGGACTCAAAATGCTAAACTTGATAGTCGCTTAAGCGAGGTGAACTCTCTGAGCCGAACGTCTGAAGCACCAAGGTGAATGGAATTAGCCTGGAGGAAACGTTTGCCATATTAAATTACCTAAGATAGAGAATGATTCAACCTGTGCAGAGAGAAGCCAAACTGGGCACCCCATTTCCCCCAAGAGGAGCTTCTGACTGTGCCTTAATAAGCTCCATACCTTGTCTTTGAAAAGGAAGCTCCTGCAAATCCCCCATAAACCCTTCATATAGACTTATTTCCTCCTCCATAACCTGTGCCAGGCCTATGGAGACACCAGAATTATACCTCAATGTCATGATTTTAAAGGAAATAGATGTAAAATACATTGAAAGAGGGATTTTAAACAGACGATTAGCATTGTTTTAGGACTCTAGTGCAATTTGTAACTTCATTTCTGAATACATTAATTTATTATTTTGGTTAACTAGATAATAGCACGGAAATGTTTACCTTATCTTGAAGAATGAAAATCAGTAGGAAACGTCAATTATGACTGGACGTCATCAGTAAATGTTAAATCAGTTAGCTTAGCATAATAAAATAAAACTTTAAAGGAAACTGTTAGCTGAACAATTTAAATAGGTATCTGTAAATAAAGGGTTAGCTGAGAATAAAGAATCAAAGTCTATACAGTAGGAAGTCATCAGCTGAAAATACGGATTAGAAGTCAAAAGGACTTGGTTAGCATAGCATATTGAATGTGAATCCAGTGGAAATGCTTAGCATAAAATAATAAACTGGAGTCAACAGTCAAGTTCAAACATAATGAAAATCATTTGATCACAGCGGGTCTTAGTATTAAGCAAATACAACCTCAGATGAACAACAACATATAAACTTTTTACTGTGCCATATTAAAACATGTGGGCAATGATAAGTACCCCCATGATTCATTAGCTTGTAGACCCACCTTTAGCAGCAACAATTTAAAGTAATCATTTCCTTTTTTGGTCCATTCTTCTTTACAACATAGTTTCAGTTTATTGAGGTTTTTGGGCATTCACTTATGCACCGCTCTCTTAAGGTCCTGCCACAGCATTTTAATAAGACTTTGACCAGGACATTCCAAACCTTTATTGCTTCATTTTTCAGCCCTTCTGGTACAGTATAGATTTACTGTTACGTTATGCTTCAAATCATTGTCCTGTTGCATGACCAAAGTTTTAGCTGTCAGACAGATGGAGATAGAGAAGTTCACAGACAACTTGATGACTGCAAACAAGCTACTGTATACTTGATAAGTTTTGGTCACATGCTCAGTGACCCCCTTAGGGTCTAAGCTGTAGCTTTTTTTTTTTCCTTTTGTCTTTATTTCTCAGAGCATTGCATGGTTTAACCTTTGGGTGAATGTGATGGAAAGTCCACTCCTGAGGAGGTTTGGCAACTGACTTGAATGCTTTCCACTTCCACTGAATAATATCTCTTACTGTAGAATGTTGAACAAATTATTTTGAAATAGTTTTATAAACTTTTCCAGATCAATGTGCAGCAACAATTGCTTCTCTAAGACCATTGCTTATGTCTTTTACCTCTTGGCATTGTGTTAACACACACCTAAAAAAAAAATTACCAGACCAGCAAACTGCCCAAACTTTTGTTTTTATAATGGTCTAAACACCTGCTGATAATCAATTAATCAAGGACTGATAATTAAAAGCACCTGGCTGCAACTTACCCTCTTAAATCCTGTAGAAGCAATAAGGGGAATTTATTGATAGTACTTTTTTTTCGTTTTTTGGCTTAATTTTTGTTAAATAAATAATAGCACAGGGAAAATGTTACTGTATATGTTGTATTTGTCTAATACTAAGACCCGGTACAATCAGAAGATTTTTCTTATGTTTTCATGCAAAAACACATAGAATTAAAAGAGGGGACAGTAACTTTTTAACATGACTGTAATTAACAGACCTATACAGCAGTCATAATAGCATAATAAAAAGATGTGTACAGATTAGCTTAATATAAATGAATGTGTTTAGATAACTGTGGATCTACTTAGATTAGCAACAGATGGATGTAGAAAGTATATGATCTGTTTAGACTGCCATAATGAATAGAAGTATATGTTGAAGGGTTCTGATTGGTGTAATGTTTGGAAGGGTATAAATGCTCCACTTACCATTATTAGCTTATAATAATAAATGCACTGTATACTGCAGACCCAGGCATTGTGTGGCCCCCGGACCAGATCCAGACCTCATGAGGTCAAAGACAAACCACGCTAATGAAAATAATGTTTGTTTGACCAGATACAATTATCTAAACTTGCTTTTATTTTGAAACTCCTGCGTAATATGAATTTGCTTCCTCTTGTCACACATGATTGACGTGAGTGATGTTTGTGGTCGCAGCATCACCAGCTGAGCCTGAGGCGACTGACACACATCTAGAGCAGGCTGTAAGAGTGGGTGTTTTCAGTGTCACTTGTTAGCACTAAAAAGCATAAGATCGATGACGAACGTAGAGTTTTCAGTAAGTCATGAAATATTCTAAATATTTTTTCGCGGCGGTCAGCGGTAAAGCCGTGTGCTTGTATGTGAAGCCGTATGCTTGTCTACAACTTGAGGCATCACACTTAGACAAAACCCGTCCCAGAAGTTGTGCTGCTTTACATACAGTATGGTTAGCTTTGAATAATATACAGAGGTATTATTTAGCATAACACAGTTATGGTGGCATGTGGCATAGTGGTTAGCACTGAACCTCCAGGGTCAAGGGTTCAATTCCAGTCTCCGGTCTGTGTGCGTGGTTCCTCCAGGGGCTCTGGTTTCCTCCCACAATCCGTCCCACAGTTTCCTCCCAAGACATGCAGATTAGGCTAATTGGCATTCCCAAATTTCCCGGCATGTGTGAATGTTGACCATTGGCCTCCATGGTCCCTAGAAGGACTACAGAATTTCAGCTGCCATTTTTCCAGAGAGGAAAAAGAAGCATAGCGCTACCAAATTTAGCTCGATTTAGTTTCATGAGTTAAGACACATAGGAAAAACAGAGAATGAAAAGCTACTGTAATTGTATATCTTAGCAAAATTAATATATTAATTAGGTTAGGCATACGATTTTCTATATATATAAATATACAGTATACACTTTTAAAAAGCAATTCACACTTCACAGTTGGAAAAGTAACCCTGCTCGTACATGAGTTCCTCGACTGTGTAGGCAAGCTGAAATGGCACAGCGGCTATTTGAAATATCCCCACAGCGCGTGTGTGTCAGTGCAGTCACAGGCCCGAGTGACAGATTACAGATAGCTGGCATTAAAAGATATGAAAAAGAAATCAAAGACAGGCTCACCTTAATCCCCTCGGATCTGCTGCCCATCCATCACGGAGAGAGGACAAAATCCGGCTGGGAAATTACGCACAGCCTGCCACCACGCCGCTCCAACATTTTAATATCGCTCTTGCTCTCTCTCTTTCTCTCTTTCTCACTCACTCTTTCGTTTTTTCTCTCTCTTTCACATGCCAGACTCCGGCCGAAGTTCAAAAGAAATCGATGAATTAAATCCGGAAAGGTAAAAAGTCGTTCATTTCTGCGGGACGACCTTATTCTCATCTCCATAATCGTATCAGGGTTTATTACAGAGAATCCTAAAGGCCGGGCCTGAGAAGCACTATTACACTGTTATATGCGACTTTCACATCAATCTCACCCTCTCCTGAGCTCTGAGCTCCGGATGAACAACCAGCAGCGTGTGTAAACACTCATTTATGTCTGTGTGTGAGTATGTGTGTTATTACTGCTGCATTTCAGAAAGAATTATATTGCAGTGATCTCAATTTGCTTATAGGACTGTATGATGTGAATCTAAATTAGGACTTACTGAACATAAATGTATTAATGAATAAGGAACGCATGTTCATTGTGAAAGCGTTTATAAGGTTATAAGAAACATATGCTCACCGGCCTCTTTATTGGGTATTGTTTAACTCATTAATGCAAATATCTAATCAGCTAATCAATGGCAGCAACTCAATGCATTTAGACAAGACGATCTGCTGAAGTTCAAACCGAAAATCAGAAAGGACTTTGAACGTGGCATGGTTGTTGGCACCAGACGGGCTGGTCTTAGTATTTTCGAAACTGATGAGCCACCTGGGATTTTTAGACACACACACACACACATACACATACACACATTTCTAGGGTTTACAGACAATGGTGTAAAAAAAATAAAATAAGAGAAAATATCCAGAGATCAAAAGTACCTTGTTGGTGCCAGAGGTCAGAGGAGAATGGCCAGACTGGTTCAAGCTCATAGAAACTCAACAGTAACTCAACAGTATCTCAAGTTGAACCAGCTGTTAAAATAAGGCATTACAGCTGTTCATATCAGTATTCTACTGTACAGGGTTGACAGGGTCCATTGAACAGGTGTTTCAATATAGAATTATTTCTATATATCTATTGATTATGTCTATAACAGAATGTCTCGGCGTATTTGACATGTTGTACTTTTATCTGTTTAAAGTTACATTTAAGTTTCTCTTGATATTTACATTTAAGTTTCTGCTGATATTTCATTATCAGCAGTTTGTTTATTTTTAATTAACAAAAAAGCAATGGTGGGAAAATTATACTTTGTGGTGAAAAGAGTCAGCTATGCATTGTTGATTGTTTGTCTATAACAGCATGACACTGAGGTTGCGGGTTTTTTTCCCTTACAATGTCAATGGAAAGTTAGATACTGCAAGTAAAGGCTCAACTTTTCCTGAATTTAACTGCTGAAAAAGTCTCTGTCTCTTTCTCTGTAAAACTTTGATCTCAGCTCGTTTCTTATCCTGAAATCTCTCTCTCTCCCTCTCCCTCTCTCTCTATCTATCATGCTCTCTCTATCTTTCATGCTCTCTCTCTCTCTCTCTCTCTCTCTTTGTGGGCTTTAGACGAGCCGTAGGGAGAGCTCTGTCATCCTCTGGCTCTTTCACACTTTCACTTTCATGCTCTCTCTCTCTCTCTCTCTCTCTGTCCTCATGTCCCCTGTTCTCTCTCTTTTTATCACCTCACATGTTTTCTCTTTTTCTTCCTCTCTGTTACTATTTTTCTCTCTGTGTCTTTCTCACACACTCTCCCTCTCTCTCTCTCTCTCTGAACACTAAAGCCATATTTGACCTTTTCTCCACAACACACCATGCAATCAAATATGAATCATCGTTTTAAGCCACAGTGTGACGTGTTCTGCTGGTTTCACTCGGCTCGTTCGTGTGAAGAACAGATTTGAGGGTCGAAACCTCAATTATGGACTCAGATTTTAAACCTTTTATTGGTTTCTATTTTTTTATCTCAGATGTTGATATTATTGTTTAATGTTACACTCTGGGCAAAGAGCCTCAAACAGAGCACACTGTTTTTATTTATTTATTTTTTATTTTTTGAGAAATCCATATTTAGCTACTGAAGGTAGTGTGATTTTAACGCCTGTCTTAACCTTACAGATGCACGTGAACTTTCACACATTAAATTTACACCCTGCATGATACAATCTTTTGTTCATTTTCTTGTAATATCCACAGAATTAGTTGACTTCCAGATCAGATTATATATTTTTTTCATATAACTATCACATATAGTGCATGTGCTTTAATTGTTACAGGATTTTTATACATGCAGATTAGATGTATGTTATTGTATACAGGATTATATATTTACATGATTAGTTATCATGTATTTTTTCATATTTCTAATTATACTTGCTGCATAGGGAATTTATCACAGAATGCATTTATTTTTACATATTAATTTTTAATATAAATGTTCTATTTGTTTGTTTGTTTATTTGTTTGTTTAATTTACAGTATTTTTCAGAATTGTTTTTTATATTTAGTTTTTAGGTATAGTAAGGTTTGGTGATTTTTACAAAATACTTATTTATTTTTATGTGTATTATTATTCTTATTTCTATTCTTCTTCTTCTTCTTATTATTATTATTATTATTATTATTATTATAGTGTATGCATTCTTTTCCTATCATTTAATTATTTTGTTATTTTTTACTAATTAATTTATTTTAATTTATTTTCTTGACTATTCTTATTGATAATAATAACAAATAATTTTTCAGGTATATTCACATAACTTTCACGTGATTTGTTCGAATAATTCTTATTTTATCTTTTTTTCTCACTTAATGTCAGCCATGAGAGAAAGACAACAAAGATATGTTTAATATGATTATATATATTTCAGCACTTCAGGACCCTAATTTACTAAACATTAGTGTGTGTGTGGAGTCATGCAAGTTGATTTACTAACAGGCCCTATGAAGGATGCAACCTTCTCAATTAGCAACATGGCACGTTTTGTCTACTGTGCATGTACTGTATGCCATAATGCATATGTGTTTTTATTTTACACCAGAAAGTGGTAAATAAATATGGCGTCATTGAATGGATTTATCGTACATTTGCATTGTGATTTAATTAACTAAAAAGCACCAATGTGTGTGAATTGTAAAGTGAAATGTAAAAAAAAAAAAAAAAATAAAATAAAAAAAAAAAAAAAAATAATAATAATAATAATAATAATAATTTGAAACCCGATATATACTGTAAGCTTTAAACTTTTTTGAGCAAAGCACGAAATGTAGCTGTCTGATTTTTGAGCAAAAGCAGACAAGTCATGACAAGCCAGCTGACATCAGAAAAGCAAAGATACTTCCTGTAACACAGCAGCTGCTATTAGTGATTTAAATGTGTTCAAAAGGTTTTTGGAGAATGTTGAAGCCAAAAAAGTAGGTTTACATTCTGTTACTGATGTTGCAGTCACTCCAGCAGTAATAAATGACAGGTATCGACAGCGTCGTCTAACATCCGTGATATGTTCTATGAAATAGGACATTGTGATTAGATGGTTTTTGAACACCATGTTATGTACTTAACAAAAGCTATGAGAGATACTGTAGTGTAGGCACTATAGAGAAACTGAGAAATAGTATAACCAGGAAGGTAAAATATCCACAAGTGACGTGTACAAGAGACATGAGATGCAACGCTGTGTGTGTGAAGCTTGTGGTGAAGTGGTGCGTACCTGTACTATGATAGTGAGCTGTCATCATGTACCGAAGTGAAACTGAAACTGGTAGAGGACAAAGTGGATGATGCTTTTTATGATCTTCAACAATCTTTCTAAGTGGAAAGGTTTTGTGTGTGACAAAACCCAATAATTCTTTTCTTGATCTAATTTGCTGCCTCTACTTCCTGTATGACTCACTACACAATCACAATCAAAGTGTTAGTTTGCTATATTTTTTATTTAAACTCTATCCCACATATTATTTATATTAAAGTGCCTACTTAAATACTGTAATCACAAACACAACTGCAGCCTGATTTGTCCATTGTGATAAAGCAGTGGGAGGTGCAGCTATAGTGTTTTAGAAAAAGCACACAAATTTCACATTTATATAATTCAAATTATTCTGACAAAGTGGAATTTGCGCATTTTAACACCCTTGTGAATCAAAGGAGACGTGCATAAAATATTTGTCTAACAGGTTGCAATATTTCTTACTTTATTCAGGGTTGGGTGGAGGTGGGACTCTTTTTGCTACCAAACTGCAACAGTGGAGTTATCTCATTTTGGTGTGAAATCACTCAGACTCTATTATTTTTATTCATAGAAGTAGCATGCACTATAATTTATTATTATTATTATTATTATTATGTATTTGTGATCTGTTTCTGCCAGTCAGACATTATAAATTTTACTCTGTTTAAATTAACCAGCGCACTTGTTACGATTTTGAGTTACAATTCACAAAATGGTGATTTTACGTTTATTAAATTTGGTTTCTAATTAGTTATTCAATGTCAAAAGGTTTTAACAGCTTTTTTTCTTTTTAAAAATAAAAATTTTATTGAAATGATAAAATAATACTAGACTTGCTGTTTCTGAGGCTGTCGTGAGTAATATACCTTAAGAATAATTTACACTCAGCACTGGGTGCGAAAGGAGTACACAGCGTAGGCGCACCAGCCAATCAGAACCAGTGGAATCAAAAACATCCTGACATCCCTACCGCCAGCACTCCTCCACCCTGGGCCCCATCAACATCCCTTTACTACACAAAACTTTTTTTAGTGGAAAAACTCATAAAGCTATGGCTGTCACTACTGATTTCTGGTGTGGCATCCGCGCGATCTCTCTCTGCACTGTGACCAGACTGTGCAGCACTATGACGCAGAAAAGGGATCTATTGGACATGATCGATGTTCCCACTGTTATAAAAGCTTTATTAGTAAAACAACCAAAGAGAAGGTCCACTTTTGGTCATGAATAAGTGTGTAGTGAGCTAAAAATACTCAAAAATGGTTGGAAAATCTCTCTCTCTCTCTATCTCTCTCTTTCTCTTGCACATTTTTTCTTTTTTTTTATTATGTTTCATGCTGCTTTTAATCATTTGAGGCTAATACATACGTATATAAAGTTTAAATTCAATATTGAAATTAAGGCCATGTCCACATGTAGGCAGGTATTTTTAATAACTGAGATTTTTATCTGCAGTTTTGGCCCTTCATCCACATGCAAACGTATTTTTGGTCGTTGAAAACTGAGCTTTTGGGAAACTTAGTCCAAAGTGAAGATTTTCCAAAACTCTGTTTTCAGTGGTGTTTTGTGGACAGGGGAAACAGACATTTTGGCTTGTTGTAACGTCACCTTGTGTGCCGATGATGTCATTGTCTGTGTGCTCCTTAATTTGATGTCAGCTTTGTTTTTGAGGATATTTGTGCAATTGTGGACGTACGTACAATAACTGTGTTAACGTTTCTTACTGGACTTTTTACATGCATGTACATACAATCACAGTTACTCACACATTACGTTAACGAACAGAGGTGCCTGAATGTACTATGAAGCTCACTGCTGATACATACAAAAAACTTATCTGAATCCTACTTTCACTTTTTCTTAATAGCTGCTGTGCATATTTTTAATATGATGAAATTAAATCTTTGGATGGCCAGCACTGATTTTAACAATCAGTCACACTAGCAATTCAGTAACACTGGACAATGGGTGATCATAATTTAGGGAAGCTAGGCAATAAGTCACATTAACCAATCACTTAGGTCACTAGTGTAGCACCATGATGAAACTCATGTTTCTCATGAAGACCTTCCCAGGAAAGCATAACCAAAACTTACCTCTGCTGTAGAGGAGAAGTTCATTTAGAGTCACCAGCCTCCGAAATCACCAATGAACAAACAGCACCTCAGATTAGAGCCGTTCTGAACGTTTAACAGAGCATAAGTAGCAGATATACATCTCAGTATGAACTGTTCAAAGGAGATTATTGCATATTTTGGATGCCTTCAGAATTGTTTTACAGTGGAAGAGGGTGGGTAGCATTTCCCTCCAGTCGCGTTACATTGCACTGTGATCCAGGATGAGCAAGAGTTAAGTGTTTGAATGGCTTGTTCTGACTTTAAGGAAGCAGATGTTAGCCTGCCTTGTTTTGGTAGCTGTCACATAACCAGGCTACTGGATAGAAATTGGGTTAAAGAAGCTCATGACTGATCACATTACTATGTACTTTTGTGAGCTTGGCCCCTACTTTTTGAGTGGTATTATTGACACTAAGATTAGAACAAGTGTAGGCCTATTAAAGTAGAAAGTGCAATCGCATTAATGTAAAATATACAGGGACGGCCTGCAGCAATAGAGCAGAATGCTACTAACTAGGGTTAAATGCTTCTAAGCTTCATAGCGTGGGAAGCAGACAGGACTATAAGCCACAATTCCTTTTCCACCCAAAGCAAAACATTGTGGGATCCTCCTGTTCCTCCTATGGAGTTAACTCAGAAAACCAGTGCTTTAGTTTCACCTCGCTGTGCCAAAACATTCAAAAAGCAGCTCAAATGCTGAGAATTATTGACTTAAGGACAGCTTAGGGTCCCGGTACACCAAGACCAAGCTATACAGGAATGTCTTTATCAATACTTCTAAAACTCAGCCCGAAGGAGGGGCAAGAGTGGATTAGATGTGTATTTGAATGCAGAGCAGCACTCGGCGCGAAGCCGCTGGATATAAAACACTGCCGAATGCTTTTGAAATGCTGAGAGATGAGATCTTTAGCTGCTTCTCTCACACACACACAAGCTCCTTTTTTTAGATGGCGGTATTCCCTTAGGCTTATCCTCGTCAGAGCAAAACGCTCCAGAATTTCGTTTTCATATGTTAAAGAGCCACTCTCCCAGCACACTCTGCTTAGGAGTTAGTCCGCACCATATTAAGATGTAAGTTCATGTTTCTCAGGGACCACATTATTGGGAAAAAGCTAAACAACATCAAAGATTTCTCTAGGGAGTCCCCGGCCTGGGCCGTTCATCTTCTGCAAAATGCTCATTTAACCGCAAAAGGCTCATGATGGAGACACAAATCCATCTGCTCATGCATGTATCATAATGAGCAAGAAAAAATGACAGCCATTATGCCTCATTTATCCACTCAAATATAGTATAAAAGTATCGACGAGAAATTATTTTAACTTTTTAGTTTGTTTGGGTTTGCAATGGAAACGCACCACCACTCGATATGCCTATGTTTATTTCTTGACATTAAGCTGAAAAGTGAAACACAGATTCATGCATCTTTGTGCATGATTCTGTTTTTCACTTTTAGGAATTCAATAACTTTTCAGCCAAGTAAAAGGTCTGTTATTTTGGTTGCTTGGAAAATGACTAGGGTTAATGTTGTATCTAACATAACACAACACCATACTGTACAGCTTGCTGGTTACCTAGGAAAGTGTAGGGCACGACTCGGCTATAGTCATTATCCTTTTCTCAGCAAGCTGTTGTATAAAGTTTCAGCTAGCTGCTGTGGTGTTTCCTCTGTATATCATACATAAAATGTATTATCTAAATCTGATTATCATCTTCATTTTTTCTCTCATATTTTAAAATTCCAAGGTGACGTATTGTCTCTGTAGAGTTGTGTGATGAATTTTTCTCTGCACTCTAGTTTGCTTAATTCAATTCAAGCACAACTGGATAGAACCTACTAAAACTGAGTAATGTAGTTTAACAGTAACCTGAGAAATTCATGTGTGTGTGCTGTGTGTTGCAGGACAGAGCGTTCACTCGTTACAAGCAGATTGGGGTCACTTAGACGTATAAAACTCAACCATCAAGAGCTGAGCAAAAAAAGAAAAGAAAGTGAATTGCTTAAAGCTGGTTTAAATGTGAAATTAACTTTAGAGCTTTAGTCTTCTTGTTCCATGCTCCCAGGTTTTCCACCACTTTTTATAATATAATTTGTTGTTTGCATTCAACCAGTGTTTCAGGTCAAGCGGGCCACCTTAATTGAAAAAGTTGGCAAGATCCCACCATGCCTGCAGGCACTCGGGTTTCCTTCCACAGACCGAAGACATGCAGTGTCGGGTGATTTGTGTTTCCAAATTTGCCAGGAGAGTCAACAGGAGGGTCTCTTTGCTTGTGCCCCATTCATGACCTGGCACCCCGGGCCTTGTGTCCTAAATTCCCTGGGATAAGCTCCAGGACAATTGGTATATAGGTGATATAGGTGATATATATAGGTGAAAAAGAAAGAAGCATCATTCAGACGTCCATCTTGTTCAGTACAATCTAATCTTCAGATCTTTTTAGATTATCTCAATCATCACACTCTGTCTGGCACCCATTACATTTGGCAAGGTTACCTTTCTTCTACCAGACATTGTTAGTGCCCTTTAGGGGTCATAAGACCCCTTTACCCCTCTCATGCTTTGGAACAATAATAATGTTGTTGAGGATTTTACATTACCTTGGGCATTTTCATATGATGAAACATGATTTTTACATGTAAAAATCTTTGGAAAAAAAATCTGTACTCAAGAAGGTCAGCTCTGTGGTGTCAAGTCCTTTCATGCAACCCTACTGATTTGGATGAGGCATTTTTGGTGTCTCCTCATGCAGGAATTGCACCACACTAGCATGGAAACCTTCCTGTTGCCAGGAACCTTGCCACCACATTTTCAACATCTAAAATTTTCCTCCAAAGCACATTGTGTCTTAGGGAACTTAGTGCCATTGGAACCTGTTTCATTTTCACCTTTTCTTTTCGTTGGAAAAAAACTTTTTTTATGGTTAAAGAGTGTGAGTTGTGTGATGTTGGTTGTATAGCACATTAAATTAACATTGTTATTCTTTATAAGGGAAAGAAATTCTTAAACTTTAACATAGCTGTTATGACCATCAAGAAGGACCACATGGACAGGTGTCATTTTTTGACTGGTGAAGCACAAACAAATTTTCCCACTCAGAACTGCGATCCAGCCATTGTCTGACCCCCATACATGAACATTTGCTAGAGACTCATAGAACTATTTATTCCTCACCCTTTTCGATTTGACACAAATGACCACAAGTGGTGCAAAAACAGCAGAATGCTTTGAGGGCAACCAAGACAGTAATGTCTCCCTTGCCTCCTGATATGAAGTTCCAACAGAAGGTCTTCCAAACATCTTGAGGAGGTCTCATCATAGTTCCATAGACAGCTTGAAAAATATTTTAATCTTGTAAACAAGCTCTTTAAGCTGATACTCATATTCTCAGAACCTCTGTACTTTTCACAGTGGCTGGATTTCTACCCGCAGCTCTGGCAGCAAGAAGAGACTTAGGCTTCTTGATACTCAGTTCCTGGTTGTGATTCATGAAACCCTGAAAACGTCTCGGGTTACTTTGCTGTAACCCTGTTCCCTGAAAAAGCGGGAATGAGATGCTGCGTGAAAGCGCTA
>JAOVVB010000046.1:5536569-5551597 GCA_028570985.1 Heterobranchus longifilis
CTAATCTGAGGTGCTGTTTGTTAATTGGTGATTTCTGAGGCTGGTGACACTAAATGAACTTCTCCTCTGCAGCAGAGGTACGTTTTGGTCTCGCTTTTCTGATAAGGTCTTCATGAGAGACAGTTTCATCATGGAGCTTGATGGGTTTTACAAATGCACTTGACAATACTTGCAAGAACTCAATAGTTAGGCGGCCTCCCTTTCTGCATGTGCATGAAGGGGCGGGGCAGCTGGAAACAGGCACGGCTGCGTAACAATTATGACGCAATTATCAATGGATCGCGGGCTTCTCCCCGCATTGTAAAAGCAAGGTTGGGGACTGTAGCTCGTGGTCTGGTCTGTCTGGTATCGCACAGAAGATCCACGGAGCAGAGTTGTGTGGCAGGCATGGAAGAGTGGCATGTGAGTGGGGTGATGTAATGCGCCCAGCAGTCGTTTGATCGCCACGTGAAGGACAGCTGTATGAACGCTGCACTCACACTACCGCACAAAGCCAGCCTTCGGGATCCTGCCGTCAAACAGGAAAAAGGCCGCAGCAGGAAGAAGAATGCCCATGTGGGCCCACTCTGCCCGCCGCCATCGCTTACCATCCTGTGACCACATGCAAGCTTTCTTTCCTTCCCTCCTCCTTCCCAGTTTTTCCTAAACAAATTTCTCTTTTCCTTGCCTTGTGTCTGTGTTTGTGGTCCCGCCCATGCGCCAAACTCGTTACATTATCTATCTATATTTAATTTACAGAAAATGTCCTAAGTAATAATTGGTAAAATGCTTAAATGACTAATGTTTTATTAATACGTTATACTGAAAATAGGGGAAACCTAATTTAATATGCTATCCTAATACCACAAAAATAGCATCACGGTTATCATAAAGCACAAAATTTTTATTTATGTTATTTTAAAGTTAAATAGTTTCTCTACAAGGCCATTTTGTATTAAAAAAAAAAGCAGACATTTCTTTAATTAGTTACTTGAAATCTTGTGACTGCAAATACATGTACAACTTAGTACAAGTGCTCAGAAACCGTAATGCTAATGTATCATCATTAGTGTTATCACTTTTCGCCTGATATTCTTTAATGACAGCAATGTGCTTCAGACTCTTCACATGGCTGAAATTATTACCTGGTAGTGATAGCAACGCTAAACACAGCACCTCGCACTGCTTTTTAATGAAACCCAAATAACTCCGATGATGGAGTCCTACATGAAATGCTTGACTCTGTTAGATGTAATGATTAGAATAAGGTCTGTTGTGTTATTATTCGCCGGTCATCTGTGTAAGTGAGGAGGGAAAAAAAAAACAGGTACATGTACCATCATTAAACAGAGACATTTCTCTATCAGCTACTGCAGCACCATGGAAATCCACATAGAGACAAAACTGCATGTGCTCACAAAAATCACAGTTCTGAAATATAACTCAAACAAAACGGAACTTTTTGTTGGTAAAATGTTGTGGTGGTGTTAGTTTGGCAATATTACGGATGTTGGGATGATGTTGGTATTGGTTTGTTTTTGAAAGTTGTACTCACTTTCAATTATTATGATAATTACAAAATGACCATACAGATCAAATTATGGTAACAGGCATCATGTTATTTATCCTAACAGCTTTAAATAATTATCTTTATAGTAGGCATTTTTGTTTAATGTTTTTTTTCTTTAATGTCAGAACCTCTTACATGTATTGCTAACTGCTCGTCCAACTTCTATTCAAAGGATCAGAATTGGTCTTTTTTTTTCTGTGCTCTACAAAAGGTGCTGTATTAATGATTGGTCCAAAAAGTTTATTAACATTATTGATATATTAGTTCGAGCGCTGAGTGGAGTGAGGTTGGGAAAAAAAACCCTCATCCCACCTAAGGGAAAAAGCACCGGGTCTCAGGGATTGATTTTAACTCTCACAAGCTCAAGGTTAGGATTTGAGGAGAAAACATCAAGCAGCTGAATTTCTCAGCTTTTATGAATTTCTTCAAAATCTTTGGGGCTTTGGGGGAAAATGGCTTTAAGATAAGTACTTTTTATGTTTTATCACATTTATGTATTTTACATAATTTACACATCGGCAGCTGCAGTTCAATTAACTGCAGCTGTTATTGATATTTCTTATA
Organism: Heterobranchus longifilis; assembly: GCA_028570985.1. Classification (NCBI taxonomy): domain Eukaryota; kingdom Metazoa; phylum Chordata; class Actinopteri; order Siluriformes; family Clariidae; genus Heterobranchus; species Heterobranchus longifilis. The sequence continues at coordinate 5,538,683 of JAOVVB010000046.1, forward strand.
TTTCCAACTTTCTGGTACAGCTTTCGTGAATAGTGTTCTATCTTATATAGTATTCTATTTTGTGTATAAGGAAATATACACTCAGTATCAGGCTGTTACAGGAAAACAATCAGTGAGGTTGTGGTGTGGTTTCTTAGAATTGTTGTTACCACTATGAAGTTGTTGTTGTTGTTTTTTTCAAGAAAATTTTTAATATCTATTTGTCACATTATAGCAGCTACAAAACTCTCATTCCCATTAAAGCCTCTTTTCTCTGACACTGGAGACTCCTTCCATAAACCTTAGACACATGTTTAAAGGAACTTATTTTAAAGGAAGACTTCACCACACAATTATTAAACACATTTCATTTTTCATTGTACGTGTAAGTTGTTACTATGGAAACAGTAAAACGTTTAAACAAGTGTATTACTATAAACCTGTGATGTGCAGCTGCACCGCTGTCAGAGCTCTTGTTATAGAAAACTAATTAACACCTTCTGACCAATCACAATCCAGAACACTGTGGTGTAACCATATTATAGCACCACTCTCACCATCTGCACCTGTTTGTCACTGGTTCATGCCCATACTACATATTTTTGCACTTTAATGATTCATAAGTCATTGTGAAACAAAAACATTCTCCTGAAACTGCTCAGGTACAGGCACTGGCCTGAAAACTTGCCAAGAGTCAATGAGAGCCAAAAAGTCCTTCAGGAAGCCTGGATAACTGTTTTTCAAGGTACATTAAAAAAAAAAAGAAAGTCTGGCTGTTTGGGAACAAAATATGAAGAAATGGGAGGGGCTCAAGACTTTTGCACAGTACTGTACACTGTACACTATCTCTGAAATGATACATTATATGAACAAAAGTATTTGGCCAAACCTGCAATGACATTGTATTCATACACTTCAATATGGAGTTGGTCCCACTTTTGCAGCTATAACAACTGCTTCCACTCTTCTTGGAAGGCCATCCACAAGATTTTGGAGTGTTTATGTGAGAATTCATTCTGTAGAGCATCTATGAGGTCAGGCACTGATGTTGGACAAGAAGGTCTGGCTCACGATCTCCATTCCAGTTCATCCCAAAGGTGATCGATGGGGTTGAGGTCAGGGCTCTGTGAGGGCCAGTTGAGTTTTTAGTCCTTGTTTTGTGCACTGGGGCTCAGTAATGTTGAACTAGAAAAGGTCCTTCTCCAAAGTGTTGCCACAAAGTTGCATAGAAGTATAGCATTGTCCAAGCTGTCTTGGTATGCTGAAGCATTAAGATTGCCCTTCACTGGGGATAAGGAGCCTGATTGGAACACCTGAATTCGATAATTAAATGGTTTGGCCAAATACTTTTGTCCATATAGTATATGTGAAAAATATTGTTTTATCTGAGCCAAGCATCAACAACTTTCAGGTTGTGAAATTTTCAGGTTTAGGAAAGTTCCACCTTCGAGCATTATTCTTTTTTAATCAGGAGGTGTGCATCTCTCAGCATTAACAGCAGGTTCTCCAATTAGTACACAGCTGAAAACAAGGATGAGAGAAGCACCTGAGGCGCACCGGCATCTGCACAACATTTGTTGACAGCTTTTCATGGTTTATATGTGTATATTTATTCAAATCATATTGATCGTATTCAATAAAGAAAAGATGTGAAATGAGACGAGTTAAAGCCTCAAGTTCCACTGGGCTGAAAGAGAGGGAGATGTACCTTATTGTCTGTTCTTGTTGAAATGCATGTTTTGGTTTTGCTTTTCTATTCCACAGGGACACCTCGGGCTAAGATCAAGGCATTTGAGGAGAAAACAAGTTATTCGAGAGAGCTGTTGCTGGCCATAATTAGGTCAAACCTCTACATACTTTATTTATTATTATAACATTTTTCAATAGTCTTTACCTCTCAGAAGAGCCTGTGAGGAAATTTCAACTGTCTACTAACATCCAATTATATACGTTATATAGTCAGAAGTATGTGAATGTCAGTCCATCACCGGTTTATGTAGTGGGATTTATCTGCTAAAATGACAATAGCATGTTCCCTGAATGTCATAACTATTGTTATAATTATCCATAAATCTTCAACAACGAGTGGTGAAATAGTGCTTAACAGCACTGGGACTCTTAACTATAAGATGTTATATTAAAAAGTTTCTAGACTACTTTGGTAACATGCCAACAGATGGCAGCACAAGGCTGCACACCTACATAAGTCAACGTGCCAAAAGACATTGTCCTGTGTCATCTGTCCTGACATCTGCTATTTCATCTTGGACAGCAAGATAGAACAAAGAGCAAACGTGAAATTCTGTGTGAAACTGGGCAAATCTGCCACAGAGACGTTTGACATGATTCGGCAAGTTTATGGCAATGCTGTAACGAGTCGTTTAAGGGATTTTGCTGGCATGGCATACGTGCTTCAAGAGAGGAAGAACATCACTGGAAGATGATGAGAGATAAGTAAGACCTTCAACGAGCTCTACCTCCGACGATGGCGAAACTATTCAGCAGCTTGTGTATGATGATCATCTGAGAACAATCCACAACATTGCTCAGTCGGAACAGTCCAGGCAAAGAAGGAACATTGCATCAAAGTCTGCCAAGAACTTATATTTGGGATTCAATCCCAGAACTCAACAGTTTATGGACCTGATATTCTAAACATGAATAAGTGGAAATATAAAGTACATTTTGTGCATTTCTCAGGACTGTAGTCTCCTCACCTCTTAGCTTTATATACTTTTAGCTTTATACACCTTTTATACTTTATTATTTTTACCTAAATAAAAGTATAAATTAATAATGAATAAATCAATAAGCAATTAATTGTCTGTGTTCAAATGTTTTACAAGTTCATGAAACCTTGTAGACGTTACAAGAAAGAAAAGGTTTTATGGCAATTTATTTAACATTTTTAAGTTTGTTTGACTGGTTGGTTTAGAATGGCTGAACAGAGAAGAGTGATCATGGCATAAGTTTTAAACTAAGGATATTACAGCTAGAATGTTAAATAACTTTCAGTAATTGTGAGTTTTATGAATAAAGAAGAGATACCTTATGCTATGTTTTTTTTCACAAAGGCATGATGAAAAAAATGATAACTGAAAGATCATTAAGTTACTGAAGCTAATGGACAGGAGCCACCGGATATGACGCCATGACTTTTTGATAGCAACGAGATTTGACAATTAAACAAATGGCTAGGAGCATTGTAAGTGTCTTTAATTACTTTAGCAGTTAAACTAGCTTGTTGCTACCATTGCTAACCTGTATAATGCAAATAGTCTTTGCACCTAAACATACTGCAAGCATCCATAATATAATAAGGTTAAAAGACTCGCCAAAACTTTATGAGCTTGGCTATAAGAAAATCAACATTGCTATTGGTGTGAAACACAAGAGTCACAACTCTTTTTGCACAGTACAGCAGCTAGGTCACATCTAATCATACCTTAACAAGTGCACCCATTTGAGGCGCTTGAAAAAGGAGCCAGAAGAATCCACTGCCCAGACACCAAGTCGGGGGATCCGTTGCCTAGGTAACCTTCAATCACTTTGGTGCACCAACCAAAATTGGAGCTTAGGTATGGTGTGAGTGACAGCGTAAACGCTAATGTTTAAATCAATGCATTTTCGAGTGATTATCATCTGAAAAATAATGAGTAAAAGTACAGTTTTTTTTATCAAAAATGTAGTGAGTAGGAGTAAAAAGTATCATATACAGAAAATACTCAAGTACAGGTACATGAAAAAATACTTACGTAGAGTACTGTAGAATTAACATTACAACGAAGTATTTGTACTTTGTTGATAGATAGATAGATAGATAGATAGATAGATAGATAGATAGATAGATAGATAGATAGATAGATAGATAGATAGATAGATAATGTTATAAATCTCTAAGGCAAATTATCATACAATTTTATGATATAAAATTACAATTTTATAATATAAAATCATAAGTAAAAAGTCTAAAAATAGTGTTTATCTCATTTTGCTGTGAAACTGTTTATATAGTCATGAGGTTCAGCCTCATGCAAATGCAGTTTTGAGGGGGGGGTTTTTGTGTCTGGTTTATGGAATAACAACAGACACAAGCACGGGTAAAAATTACGTAATAATAGATCTAGAGAAACAAATCCAAAACAGAGTTCGGAATCCCAATCCACGAACAGGCAAGGGGTCAGATGATGTACAAACAGCAAACAGTGGGCAAAAATCCAACAACAGGAAACAAGACAAGCCCAAAAACTGAGACAAGCAGCTAGGTACAACTGGAAATATCAAACCTGTGAAGAAGTGAAGAAACACAAGGATTTATGACAACTAAAAACAGCTGTGTAAAAGAATGATTAGCTTTATAATAATCCATTCACTAAAATGCACAATGCACTTAAATCCAATCAGATTATAATGGATATTTTGCTTTAAAAATGGTGCTAGAGCAGTAAACTACACTGTGCATACTTGAAACAAGAACCACCATTCATGTTCATCACTGATTATATATTATATACACTGGAAGCAAAGATGCTAACAGGACTAAATTGTATTAACACAACTGCACTGGTATGTCATTATTTTAACATAGTGTAGTATTTACCACATATTACAAAGGACACTGTTCTTTTTTTAAACAATTTCACACATCATAAATGTACACACAAGTATATTTGTTCAATACAATGTGCACAGACCCATTAGTATGTTTCTGTTTCACTGGAACATTCAAAATAGTATATATAAAGATAAACATTCTTGTTTATCAGTCTCAGATATATTCAGTTATGTGCTAGTCAAATATAGACAAACAGATTCCTGAGTGGTGCAACAGAAAAGCATTGTCCATGTCATTCAGCACTCCCAAGTTTCAGTTCCATCTGAACAAATTGTCAGTGCTCTCAGGGGGAGATCAATCATAGTGACACTAGCCAATCATGGGCATCTGTGAACCAGCATCATGTTTCTCAACATGATGTTAGTTCACAGATCATAACGTAGTTAGCATGTGAAAAAAATATATATAATAATATGACGAAACATGGAAGGAAATTCGGGGCACTAGGCGGGGTATATACTGGACAGGGTGCCAATCCATCACAGGGCACAACCACACACACACTCCCTCACATGCTACGAGCAATTTGGAAACACCAGTCAGAACACCACTCTCCTCATGAGTAACAGGATTGAATTATGATACCTGGAATGAAGGTGTAAGTCAACTGTGGTGCTGCTGGTCTTTATGAAGTGTAGAATATTGAATGGGCCTGTGTAGATTGATTAACTTTCTTTACTGTGAGATTCCTCCACTGTGTTCCAGGCACCAGTGTGCATTTTCCTACAGTTGTCTACTGCAGGTATGCCTGTGGATACTATAGGTATGCTTGCAGGTGTGGAAGGACCCAAGCCTAATTGTCTTAATTCAGCCGATCTTCTGAGTGGCCCATTCCACTTGGGGATGGTAACAGGACATGAGGCTTAAAACGACTCCCAGTTTTGCCATGAGGCTTGATCACTCCCAAGAGGGGAACTGTGTGCCTCAATCACTTAAAACAGGGGCAGGGGCAGCTCAGTAGTTAAGGTGTTGGACTGCTGTTTGTAAGGTCAGAAGTTCAAATCCCAACACTACCAAGTTGTCACTGTTCGGCCTGTAAGCAAGGCCCTTAATGCTCAGATGTATAATGAGGTAAAGCTATTAAAATGTTAGTCACTTTAGGTAGGGGGTCTGCAAAATAATGTAAATAGCATCTTTTGGGATCCCAAAATAATGGAACACATAGAAAAAGAGGGGTTCTGTACTTTTGAATGGGGTGGGTAAGGGAGGTAGATTGTGATAATATCATATACATTGTGGAAACAGGGTGTTCAGAGACCACAATGATGTTGTGGCAATGAGGTATGTGTTTCTCGGCAGGCAGAGTGGATGGCATCTTGATTTGGGCAAACCTGGAAGAGGATAAGCTGTACTGATGGATGTCAGACATCATGTTCGGTGACCAGTACTTCATCTTTAGGAGTTCATAATGTAGGTTCTCTTTGTGCCTGGATATCTTGTAGCTGGTGTTGTTTGTGCCCATGTGATGACTTTGCCTTGCAGGTTGTGTGGCATGAAGGGATGATTTGGTGGGTAGGCAGGGAAAACTTGTTGCAAGGGTAGCTCTGTGGGTAAGCTATTGGACTACAGATGAGAAGATTCTGGGATCAAACCCCAGCACCACCAAGTTGCTACTGTTAACCCTCAACTGCTTAGATATATGATGAAATAAAAATGTTAGCTGGTTCAGGGTGTCAGCCAAATGCTGTGAATTAATTAATCTCACAAAGCTTGAAGGAGAGTGGATGGGTCTTGGATCCTTATTTTTCAATTGGTTAATGCTGGTTTGGGAGTCGACTTTTGGTGTTCTCTGAGTCAGGACAGTATGAGTGTGTTAAATTAAACCAAGCAAAGAACAATGCCCATAAGGATTGTCTGGGTTTAGATGTTTGTCTGTTTTCAGATACTTTAGGTACTTAAGGTCAGAGAATGGTCTGAATGGATAAGCTGCTTTGTCTATCCAGTGGAAAAGAAGAGGGCACAGGAAAGAAATGACTTTGTTGAACTGTTATGTTTGAGATTGTGGTCCATGTTGGCCATGTTTGTAACTTAACAAGTTATTGTTAATGCAGCATATACCTGAATTAATCCATTAATTATTCTTATTTCTTTAGGAGAACTTTTTCTTGTTACTCAAATAATTAATAACCATCCATAAAAACATTGCTGAACCTCCAATTAAATGTTTTAATATTCCAAAACATATACATTAAATACAACATATTTTATCCAAATTATCAAGTGGAGATTGCTTGAGAAAAATTCAGGTAATTCCTGCAAGGATCCGCTGTGACAATCAGCACCGTATTTAGACAACAGCAAGCATTCTGTGGTTGTTTTACAAACTCTGGCAATTAAGTGAAATCTCATTATGGCCGTCACCACAAACACCGCAGTCCACTCGGAGCACTCTCTTTTTCTCTCAAACACACACACACATACACAATCACTTCCCCTCTCTCTCTCTCTCTCTCTCTCTCTCTCTCTCTCTCTCTCTCACTGTGTGTGTGCTCTGTGATTAATGACAGTGCTGAAAAATAACGGCTCATTTGACTCAGTGAGTGTGAAGTCGTGTCGAGATATCAGCTTTAGCCATTTTACAGCCACTTTAAAGTCATTTGATATGAGTGTGTGTGTGTATGTGTGCGTATTTTCACATTAGGCCTGGAAAAACCTCACAGTTACAGAGAGTAATAAATTGTATTAGGTTTTAATGAAATAGAACCCGCTCTTACTCGTGTGCTTAGCTCTTGTACCACATTGATGTATAAATGATTGGTTTTATATTAGTCTAAGTTTCCACTTGTTGGAGTTTTCTAAGCTTCACCACTGTATGAAGACTTCTCAATAAAGGTTTCAGATAACTGTAACAATGAAAGTGAAAAGTGATTCAATATGGAAAATGGTTCAAATAATAATTTTAGGAAGCTTGCAAGCCTCTAATTATCCAGTGAACATCTAAAGAACTTTTTATTTCAAGTAGTGCATGTATTAACTGAATAGATGTGCCATACTGTACAAGCTTCTAATTGCAGCTCATCTTTTTTCTTGTTCGTACATAGGACCTGTCAGGGTTCAAAGTTAAACAACACAAAGTTAAACCCCTTTGGAAAGCAAAGATCCCCCTAATTACCCAGTGAACCCTTGAATAGCACTTAAAGAACCATTTTTTGTACTGAAGGTGTATGAAGTAACAGACAGTCTGTAGTACAACCTCACAATATTGATTAACGAGCTTCATGTACATGAGCATTTCAATTAGAACCCCTTTTTGGAAGCTAATAACCCATATCAAGTGAACGATTAAAGAACCCTTGAAGAACCCCCTTTTCTAAGACTGGATGTATTACCTCAGTCAGTGTATGGTATGGATTCCAAATTACTGCTGATTATTTTCTTCTGAATATCTAGAACCTGACAGTGTTAAAATTAAAAAAGTAAGCTAAGAACCAGTAATAATTCCACAGATAACTATTAAGAAACCAAATTCCAAATTATGTAAGTCTTTCAGGATTCTAGAACCCTTTATCTATCCAGTGGATCCTTAAAGAACTCATGAAAAAACCCATTAGTTTTATGGTGTATGTAATAACTGGTCAGTTTGCAGTTCATTGAGTTTCAGACACATTTATTTATTATATTTTTTTTCATGAAGCTCACTAAGGGAATGATTAATAGTTCTTCATAGAACCTCTACAACATACAAAATGCTTCCCTTTAAGGAAGTGTATTCCTATTGTCCAATTTTAACTCTTTCTGTAATCTAAGAACCCTTTAATTATCAAGGGAACCCTTAAAGAACCATTGAAGAATCCCTTTATGAGAGTGTCTGTATTATCTCAGTCAGTGGGTGGTGCGATCTCTAAATATAAGTTATCATTATTTTCTTCTTACCTACCTACCTACCTACCCACTTGGAACCTCACAGAGTGTTCTAAGTAAAACTTTTGTAGAAATGTAAAAACTTCCGGTCCGAGTTTGTATGTTCTTCCCATGCTTGGTGGGTTTTCTCCAAGTACTCAGGTTTCCTCTCACAGTCCAAAGACCTGCAGATTAGGCTAATTGACATTCCCAAACTGTCTGTAGTGTGTGAATGCACATGTGAATGATTACCAGAGGTCCTACCATGGTCAGAAAAATGGGAATAAAATACAACCGTCACTATTGGCCTCCATGGTCCCTAGTTGGACTACAGAGGTTACTAGATTGATGAATGGAAAAACCCTTTATTAGCCAATGAATCTTTAAAGAACCCATAAAGAACACTTTTAAGTGGGTAAGTGTATGATGCACATTGTAATGGTTCTCAGGAATGGTCTAGGAGTAGTCTTGGTTTTCTTGTCAGGTTGGTGGTGTGAGGCCTGGGTGGTGAAAATAGTTGGAACCTGAAGTTACCTCTGTGGGACCTGTGAGGAAACTGAAGATGCTCACAGTAAAGGTTGGTGGCAGATAACAGAGTACATGAATTGACTAGGCAGGTACACTGGGACGGAGGCAGAGCGGGATCCAGTTGAAAAAATAAATCTGTTATTTAGTAAGAAGAAGTGGCAAGGAAGGACAGAGTGAAACCTTTCTTGACAAGTCATTAATCCAGAAGAAACAGACAGACAGACAGACAGGTCTGTCATCAAGGAGCAGCCTGAGAACAGACCGAGTCAAGTAACAGGTACATACTGGAAGAACCAGCTCAAACACAACGTGAATGAGACAATCTGGCATTGAGGGAGAAATGAGTCAAGTTTAAATAGTGTAGTAGAGCAAAGTGCAGTTAATTAGGAGAGCCATTTTGGAAGAGAAGGAGAAACCAACTGGGTGGGGGTTCTCTGGAATTTAACAAAATGGTGGGTGAGAGAGAGAAAACAACATGGAAGTGTATGGAAACGGATGGTCAAGGGTTCAAACCCCAGCACCAATGAGCTGTTGCTGTTGAGCAGAACCCCAAGATGTACAGTATCATGAGATATACTGTATGTACGTTGCTCTGGATAAGAGTGTGCGCCATAGACGCAAATGCAGACCCCGAAATATTCTTATGTATTTCTTTTTAAACACATAGACCTGGTGAGGGAAGCTACTTTTTGTTTGTTTGACTGATTGTTTTTTAGTAATCCTCTAAAGAACCCTAGGAGAACTCCTTTTGTTTGAATACTTGGTCAGTATTTGATACAAACTCAAAATGATGATCAACAATCAATTTCTTCATAACACAGATCTTGTCAGAAATATTTAACAAGCATTTAACTCTTCAACAAATCCTTGAGAAACCACATTTTTTTACTAACAGTGTATGCATTTAACCTGTATATACTGTAATATACAGGCATTCATATAGTTTATGCACATATGTATGTCATGTTGAGCTTCTTCTTGACATGTCTTCTTCTCTGCAAAATGTTTACATACAGTATATACAACCTTTTTACTTTATTACCTACTGCTACATTCTGGCCCATGCCCTAATTTATCACATTTTTATTTAGTGTAACTAAGCCACTTATGCACTTCTGATTAGATGCTAACTGCATTTCATTGGTTTTGTACATGTATTTTGCAAAATAACTATAAAGTTGAAGCTAATCTAATCTTAAAAAATAGCTGAGCAAGTGTGGAGTATTTAGTTTATTCTTAATATTCTATTAAGAATTGTTTAATGGTTTAGTAAAATGGTTTATTTTTGTAAAGAAAATGAAATCTATTGCTGGACTCCTTAAGGGCTTTAGGTAGAAAGATACAACAAAGCATTTTTTTTTTTTTCTTTCAGAAGAACAAAACTCTTCTTTTTGGATTCTCAGAGTATATAATTGTAGTTGATGGTGTGTAAGAGGAACATGCCATTTCAGGACACATTGCTTTGGGAAAATTATTAAAGTCAGGTTGGTATGAGTAACTCTGAAAATAAAAAGAAACGGAACCATTCTGTGTTTTTTCCTTGGGCTCGTGTGCTGGTCTGTCATATTTGCAGTTTTCTGCTGGGTAATGTAACGTAATGCAATTGCAGACTGTGGGACGGCAAGTCTTTCGGGGGGAAAGGATCTAATTATGGGATTGATTAATGCGCTGTGGAGTGAGTGGTCAGCAGGACAGAGGGGAGGATGGAGGGGTGGCAGGACAGAGAGATAAGTGCTTTTCTGACTCCTGCATTTCTCTGTAAAGCGCAGACGGCAGCTGCTGAACCACTGCTTTTATCCAGACGACTGTAATAATATTAAACCTCCATGGCAGGATATTTATCTGTGAGAGAAAGCGGGAAGGAAAGAAATCCTGTCTGATATCATACTTTATTCCAGATGATTCTTATCTGATTACTGATGTCACACCAGCGATTAGAAAAACAACAATTTGACAAAAAAAAAAAGACACTCCTTTGGTTATTCTGTTCGAAGTAAACCAGGTTTTTGGAAGCCAAGGAATTTTATATATATAATTTTTTATACAATTGTATATAATATTTAACTTTAGAAAACCTTACACAACCTTTAAGTACTTTTAAAGAACATCTTTGCTGGCATTGAGTGTATTAAAAGTTTAAGCTTTAAAAACTTGGTGTATGTAGCCCTTAAAACCCAGGGCAATTGTATCCATTTTTTTATATACTATCTTATATAAACTGGTAAGAAGCCAAATGTTATGTGATGTTCCATTACACTGAAATGAAGGCTTACTTACTGTATCTTATTTGTGTCTCATCTAATTTTACTTTATTTTAACAAACTATACAAACATAACTGAGCAAAAAAGTTTTAAAATGGGGTACATAGCAATCACATGATCACATCTTTTATGGTTGTTTTGGTTACTTATATGGCCAAACAATAATAATAATAATAATAATAATAATAATAATAATAGAAATTTTTACAATATCATTTCCCGGTGGTGCCTAATTTTTTTACGTATCTTAAAATGAATGATAAGTTGGGTTCTACATGACATGTCTGAAAACCCAAATGCAGTTTGAGGTCTGAAGCCTCTCCCATCATTAACGCACCAGCAGTTGCTTTTTTTGTTGTTGCTGCTGTTTGTTTATTTGTCTTTAACAAATCGGTCATTGACCAATGTTGTGTTGCCAGCACAGATCTGTGCCGCTTGTGTTAATTAGATCCAGTCCAATTTTATTTATATAGAGCTTTTAACCCTGGTCATTGTCTCAAAGCAGCTTTACAGAATTAAAAGAAAATAATGAAAATGGATATGAAATGTTTGAAAAAATACAGAGCGAGAAAATGCTAATAATCGAGCCGAGGGCTTAAAAAAAAGAAAGAAAGAAAAACCTAGGATGGCAATAGGAAGAAAGCTTAAGAAGAACCAGACTTAATAGGGAGCCCATCCTCATTTGGGTGATAATGGATAGCAGGGATTGATTAAGAGGTCTTGGTTTATCCCTCTGATGTAAACCCTAAAGTTTCCATGTAGAACACTGTGATGAATTTGTTTTCCTATATGATTTCAAGTAGAAGCCTTATTAAGGACCCTTTGAATTTGTTTGCTTGCTTGCTTGCTTGTTGAGATTGCAACAAGCAATATATATTAAACACCCAATAGGTTCTAAAAGAGAGAAAAAAATACAAGCAATAATTTAGAGATTATATCATAAACCAACCCATTGGACTGGATAAAGGGTTCTAAGCTTCCTAAATTGAATATGTCATAGTAAAGCACTGTAACAGTGTATTTAAATAATAATAATAATAATAGTAATTTCAAGCAACTATGATTGGGCACAAGTACCTGTGCCATTACAGCCCATCAAAGACAGTGGGCACGGGCACATACTAGTACCATTATGACATAATTTTAGAAAAGGGGGAATTTTATATTAAAACCTCCAAAAAGCCCTGGATGCTGAAAAAAGAAATAACACTATCATGTCCCTCAATGTGGTTTCACACAATACGCTCAATGTTTTGATGCTATACTGGCCCGGTTTGGTGGTGATTGTATAAATCCCCTAGAAGGAGTATATCAATTTAAACATAGTAATTATAAATTAATATAAAATTCCATTGGGTGCATTTTGCAAACAACCCAAAATAACCAACTTCCTGTTGAGTAGAGCCCATGCATAGGGAAAGTTCTTCAGCTTAATGAGATCTAAATGTGTACCAGGTTTCACATGTATACATGCAATTGTGTATGAGCTATGCAGCATAATCTCGTGTGAAGGGAGTTACTTGGGTAAATGTCTAAAAGTTTGCACGTGTGTAACTGCAAGTGTTTATAGGCGAAGCAGCAAAATAAAATTTTTGACCGTTCTTCCAGAAGCGTATTTGTGAGGTCAGACACTGATGTTGGACGAGAAGGCCTGGCTCGCAGTCTCCGCTCTAATTCATCCCAAAGGTGTT
>JAOVVB010000046.1:5582915-5595656 GCA_028570985.1 Heterobranchus longifilis
ACATTTAGTGTGTAGGTGTGTGTGTGTGTGTGTGTGTGTGTGTGTGTGTGTGTGCACTAATAGCCAGAGCCCTGCTCTCATGACTCGTATTAAACCAGGCAGTGACGTCTCGTTAAAGAATCCGTGAGACCTGATTAGTCTGAAAGCTGATGGTTTTATCGCTGGTGAGGGAAAATGAAGCCACGCTGTCTTTAGAGCGTCGCTGCTTCCTAACACTCTGAGTGAGACGGGCGGAGTGTGAGTGTGTGTGTTTGTGTTTCCTGGTCGACTACACACTCGGCTCGCCTTCCTGTCTCATTAAGCCCCGGTGCTGGTGTGCTGGAGATCAGGTTTCATCCTGTGATGAACCCCCCCCCCCCACACACACACACACATCTTTACACTTTAAACTCGTGGTAAAGTTAGGGCAAGGTTAGTCCTTTTACAGTGCCGTGCATAAGTATTCACCCCTTTGAGTTTTATATATAAGGAGTGTACACAATATCCGAGAGTATGTGGAAATCTCTGTATAGTCTGAAAATTATTTCTAAATAAAAGACGTGAAGGTTGTGATTAAAGCCACAGTGGACGTTACAGAAACACAAAAGTACATTAAAAGCTCTGAAGTGAATTCCCGTCAGTCTTTTGCCGCTGTTATTGATATAGAAAAATCACAAAAAACAGAAAAGAAAATCAGAACAATTTCCAACTACAAGCAAATTAATAATAATAATCAGCATTTCATCTCGTAGGCGTCTCTTTACTGAGCAATAATCACTAATAATCACTGTATGTGCTGTATGTGCTGTGTGATCTGTGTGATCTGTGTGATCAGGGTTATTCTCCCTGAAGACAGAGAGCGTCAGTCTGTCTCAGGACGCCGGCTCTCACTCCGACTCCCCACGGGAAGATTTCCAGTAGGACAGCAAAAAAACAGGAAAGCCACAGCAGCCTTTTAGGAAAAGTGTTTTTAATAATGTAGAGTCTGTTCGAGTCTAGACACACAGACAGACAGACAGAGACAGAGAGACAGACAGACAGAATAGAAAAGGGCATAAGAGTACGAGAAGGAGAGAAACCACTCTGACTTCTTCTCTCTTCCTCCTTCTGTCTGTCTTTGTATTTGCCCTTTAATACAAAGACAGACCGAAGGAGGAAGAGAGAAGAAGTCAGAGTGGAGACAGACAGAGAGACAGACGGAGGGAGACAGAGGGAAGAAGTGTAAGAGTGACAGAAGAAGAGAGACAGACAGAAAGATAGACAGAAGGAGGGAGACAGAGGAAAAGTGAAAGAGTAAGAGAAGGAGAGGAACACGGACAGACAGACAGACAGACAGAAGGTGGGAGACGGAGAGAAAAAATAAGACTGAGAGGAGAAACATCCAGACCGCCAGAACGAATGGGAGATAAAATAGTGCAAATGAGAGTCAGAGACAGAAAGACTGATAGACAGACGGCGGGACTGAGGAGAGAAGAAGAGTAAGAGTAGAGACAGGCAGACAGGCAGACAGACAGACAGAAGGTGATGATAGAGAGAAAAAGAGTGAGAGAGTGTAAGAATGAGAGAAGAAAGACTGACTGACAGACAGAAGGAGGAAGATGGAGAGAGTGAAAGAAGTAGAGAAAGACAGAAAGAGAGGAGGAGGGAGTAGAAAAAAGATAAATAGATAGAAGGAGGGATGGAGAGAGAAGAAGAGTAAGAGTAGAGACAGACAGATAGACTGACTGACAGGACGAGTTCGACAGAGAGGGAAAAAAGTAAGAGTGAGGGAAGGAGAGAGAGACAGAAGTGAATAAGAGTGAGAGAAGGAGAGACACAGACAGGTAGCCAACCAGACAGACAACCAGACAGATAGAAGGAGGGCAAAGAGAGAGAAGGGAGTGAGCTTTGGAGAAGAAAAGACAGACAGACTGACAGTCGTTATGGGAAGGACATATGAATAAAATATTTATTATTATTATTATTATTATAATAATTATTATTATTATTACTACTACTCCCAGAACTAACATCATGATGTAAATAATATACTCTGTAACCAGAACATGGGGCAAACCGTGGCGCGTGTAACCCGTAGAATTAAACACACACGGAGAGAGAAATGCGTCAGTACGGTGGGAGTTTTGTCCTTTAATACAGGAGGGATGTCTTACAGTATAGCTATGTGGAAAAATCCCACAATGCCCTGCTTCGGCTTAGCGTCCAGGTGATACAGCAGGTACATTTTACCCCGTAATGCTCGTTTGCATGACACACAGGAAGTCATACAGCTTATAACGGACTTCACGAGTAACAGAGCTCTGATATGACGTAGTAGACAGGTTTCCAGCTCATTAGCTGCGTCCTGCGTTACAGGAAATGGTGCGTCACATGACCACGGGCTGTGTGAGGAGAACTCTACATGAGATACGTAACCATGTTATCATGTGACTTATAACCAGTCGGAATGTACCATTTGTGTGGGGGGGTGGGGGGGGTGGGATGAGAAATTATTATGTGTTACACATGGTTTCACATCTCATACACACACACACACACGCACACATGTCCACACAAGATAAGACAGAAATATCTATCTATCTACAGTATCTAGCTATCTCGATAAGTATTGGCACCCTTGACTGAGAGCTGGCTTTATACCCTGGAGGTTTATACCCAGCTCATAAATACATTCTGAATGGAAACACGCTCCAGTCACTCATCGTGTTAATGAGCGTTCATGATAAAAATTGTGACGTGGAGTTATTTAAGATCTGTCTCATTCCATGTGTGATGAAGCAGAGGTGCCAATAATTCTTAACTATCTATCTGTCTCTCTGTAAATCTCTCCCTTTGTGTCTCTGTCTGCCTGCCAGTCTTTCTGTTTCTCTCTCAATCTGTCTGTCTCTTTTTTAGTTTCATTGTCCAGCCCTTTTTGCCTGTCTCGTTCCATCTCTCTCTGTAATTATATTATAGTTCAGGAAGTCAGATCTTACTCACAGTGATGATGATGTTGATGAAGATGATGATTATGAAAATGATGTAGAAGATAAAACAGTATTTGGAACACAGCCAGCCTGGCATTAACAGCCACACAGCAGTAACAGGAGGCTGATGTGAGCCGCTGTAGTGTTACTGAAGCAGTGTGTGAAGTGTGTGTGTGTGTGTGTATGAGCCACATTAAGTGTTAGACTTAAGCGTGTGTGTGTGTGTGTGTGCTTTATTTTTTTCCACTGGTGTGACACAATTAGGGAGAGTTAGTTTACAAACTCACTTTATAATCAGAGAGCATGTTGTTCTTCAGATGAATTTATCTGCAGACGGATTAAACACACATTCGTTTGGTTTGTGAGAACAGACCCGTGTGAATAAGCTCCTCCTCGTTCCTAATTAAGCTCTTTGATAATGTGACATGTGTGTTCACGCGTCCCTACAGTATGAATTTGCTGTGAAAGTGATGTATTAAATGATATATTAAAGCTTGTATAAGTGTGTGTAGACGTGTATAGATATGTGCGTCATGTCTGTAAGCAGAAAGTCATGACCCGTATATTTAAACCGAGCCGACGCTGACCTCGCTCGCGCTGAACCCGGGAAACGTTTACAGATTTAAATATAAACTCAACGGCGCGCCGATCGACACCGTCGACTCTAAAAATAGTGTCGACTCTGAGTTCCGTCTCGGTGTGAGTGTTAACACGGAGATTAGTGCACGAAAGCATCACTTCAGACTGTCTGACATGCTGAGAAGAGATAACGCCATGTAGCAGAGTGTGTGTGTGTGTGTGTGTGTGTGTGTGTGTGGAGAGTAGTGACAGCAGTGACTGATCGTGACAAAACAATATGTAGAAGTGCTTTGAATTTACACTGGTACAGTATATTGGGAACTGTGGTTTGATTGTAACATTGTAACATGTACTGGGAACTGTGGAATGGTTTTTACAGTGTAATGGGAACTGTGGTCTGAGTGTAACAGTATAATGGGAACTGTGGTCTACGTGTAACAGCATACTGGAAACTGTGGTCTAAGTGTAACGGTGTACTGGGAACTGTGGTCTAAGTGTAACAGTGTACTGGGAACTGTGGTCTAAGTGTAACAGTTTAATGGGAACTGTGGTCTAAATATAACCGTTTAATGGGAACTGTGGTCTGATTGTAACATTGTACTGGGAACTATGGAATGATTTTTACAGTGTAGTGGGAACTGTGGTCTGAGTGTAACAGTGTACTGGGAACTGTGGAATGGTTTTTACAGTGTAATGGGAACTGTGTTCTACGTGTAACAGTTTAATGGGAACTGTGGTCTGATTATAACATTGTACTGGGAACTATGGAATGATTTTTACAGTGTAATGGGAACTGCGGTTTGATTGTTACAATGTAATGGGAACTGTGGTCTGATTGTAACATTGTACTGGGAACTGTGGTCTAATCATAACATTGTACTGGGAACTGTGGTCTGAGGGTAACGGTATACTGGGAACTGCGGTCTGATCATAACATTGTACTGGAAACTGTGGTCTGAGTGTAACAGTGTACTGGGAACTGTGATCTGATGGTAACATTGTACTGGGAACTGTGGTCTGAGTGTAACAGTGTAATAGAAGCTGTGGTCTCAGTGTAACAGTGTAGTGGGAACTGTGGTCTCAGTGTAACAGTGTAGTGGGAACTGTGGTCTGATCATAACATTGTACTGGAAACTTTGGTCTGAGTTTAACATTGTACTGGGAACTGTGGTCTGAGCGTAACAGTGTAATAGAAGCTGTGGTCTGAGTGTGACAGTGTAGTGGGAACTGTGGTCTAATCATAATATTGTACTGGGAACTGTGGTCTGAGTGTAACAGATCCCAGTGGATTACTGCCAATTTTTGGAGGGCGTCCTTTTGCCATATTATCGGTTATTAAATTGGTTATTGGTAACTGATTGATTAATCGATTGATTAAGAAACATGTAATAATAAATCAGGTCACATGCTGCTCAGTCAGAAATGGCAAAAAGTCTGGATGAAAGAGAACCTCAGACACTCGTACACTACTGTGTGTTAGTGCTAACAGATGGGGAGGGAGGCGATCATCACAGCGTGTGTTTGCGTGTGTGTATGTGTGTGTTTTTTTTTACGTGTGTGTAAGGAAGCGGCGTGCGTTCCTACCGAGCGAGAGTGATAACGAGCCACGGCCGTGTGAGCTTCAATCTGAGCCTGAGCCTTATCTGTCCCTGTATCATGGATGGCTTGATACACTTACACACACACACACACACACACATACACTCACTTACACACACACACACACACACACACACACACACACACACACACACACACACACACAGATGCCTGCTCGCTCTTTCTCAATCTCTTACCCATTCTCTCCCTGTCTCTCTCTTCTCTGTCTGTCTCCTGTGCGAACACGGGATGACAAATTGCACCAACGACATGCTGATGAGCAAAATTTAGACCATGCTCACATCATCTGACTTAAAATAAAAGTGTGCGTTTATAGACGGATAGAAATCTGTGTCTTAAAATGCATATCTTGCTGTTTCTATATTTAACGCGATGTCGTGTTGTGTTCGTTCTCGGCAGAGAGTTCCATATGGTGTTATAAGAGGACGACATGATACTAATATTGCAATGAATTAAATAATAAAATTGACATTAGTCGGAGACAAGCTGGCAAAAAAAAAATCCACGATGGTTTCTGACTGATGTCATCGATTCTTCTGTGTATGAAAGTTAATGAAACCTAACCCAAAGACAATACTCCCGGAAGTATTCCATCACTCCTGGAAGTTTCAGGAGGCTCCCACTTATTGAAAGCAGGTTCCTGATGCTTACAAATCATATTGTCTCTGTTTACGCTTAGTGAACCTGTCACTTTTCTGATTGTGTATATAGCTGATTCTGCCCCGTGTGATGAGATCAGATTTACCTGGTAAAGGTGTAATGGAATATAGAAATGAAATAACCCCATGAGTTGAATGATGCTAATAATAGATTATAATACAATACAGTACAATACAGTGGTACCTCAGCCTACGAATGCCCCGCCTCACGAATTTTCGCCCTTAAGAACTAAAATTTTACAAGAAATTTGTCTGGGCATATAAAGCATTTTCGGCATACGGCGACTGAAAGGAAACAAACCGAGTCACTTTTGGTTTGGTTTTTAAAGCAAGAGAGTCGAACCCGGACCCTGGAGGTGCGAGGGGTCAGTGCTGAACACTACGCCACCATGTCGCCTATATTATACTATACAGCGGTACCTCTGCATACAAATTTAATCCGTTCTGGAGACGAGTTCTTAAAGTGAAATTTTGTATTGTGAAACACATTTACCCATAGGAAATAATGTTAATGCAGATAATCCGTTTCAGCCACCCTAAAATATTACCAATATTACCAATTTCCAACAGTATAGTCATATTTTTGTATAAAAAAAAAACGAAAATATTTGGAAATGATATGTAAATAGAGTAAAATATGAAATAAATAGACATTAATCCTCACTAAGGATTTTTGCTTTAAAAACCAAACTAAAAGCGGCTCCTTTTTCTTCTTGTTTACATTCTTGGGAGCCATGGTGCTACTGTATGTCTTCACTAAATCTTGCACAAAATGGCAAAAGTAAATTTGCTTTATTTGGCTTTCCACTGATATAAACAAGTTTTGAACGACTAGAGGATGTACGTGCAACTTTGGCGTTCAGTTCGGCTCAGTTTTCACTCTATGACAAAAATGCTTTGTATACTGGTGCAAATTTTTTGCAGCATTTCAGTTCTTAAAAAAATCCCGAGGCGGAGTGTTCATATGCCGGAGTACCACTGTAAGTCCTTACCTAGTGCAGGATTAACGTCTGAGCAATTTAAAATAAAGAAGTAAAAGCTAGCCTAGTGAGCGAGACGTAACGGCACAGTGAGTAAATCTATCCTGTTGAGTCAAGGCTCATCTAGCAGTCGTATCTGGTGTATAACGCTGTGATTGGCTGGTTGCTACTTGGAGGTTGGTTTGTGCGCCGCAGGAGGAGTCTCAGATGGCTGTTTTAAGGGTAAACTTTACCTAGATTTCTAAAAACAACACATCATTTTGAACACCACGTTCCCCAGGACTTTTTTAATACGTTAAAGAAAACACCTCTGAACAGATCATGACTTTTTTATCAGCCATAGACCGAGCGATTACGAATGCGAGCTGCATCGGGAAAGGTCAGTTTTTTTATGAATCCGAGAGCATGGCGGTGTCCTATTAACACTCATCGCATCCATCACTGTACACATTACACTGCGATGGATGGAGAGCCTGATTAGATCCACCAGATTTAATAAGAGCAGGGTGAGGGGGCAGACGCACAGAAAGGGAGACGGAGGGAAAGACGGAGGGAGGTGGAGAGTAATGGACAGAAAGGAAGAGAAAGATGGACAGAGAGAGAAATGACACCAATTAGATGATGAGCTTCGTGAAAAGTGATTAATAGACATAATATGACTGTGTTAGGGGATGGAGAGAGAGATATTCATATAATTATAATAATAATAATAATAATTTGCCAAATTCCTGTGTTTGCAAAGTAAAACATATGATATCAAAAATGTAGGAAATTATATAATTGATAAATAATATCATAAAAATGTATTAATAAAAGAAAAGTATTTACAATAAAAGTAAAATAAATGTGATTTTTTTTTAGGCAATTGCTAATAATCGTAAAATAGAAATAAACAGTCTTTAAATTGATAAATTAAACCTAAAAAAAAGGTCACAATTGAAAAAAATAGGTTAAATAAAACTTTCTCACATCTTAAAGTGTGTTGGAGAGAGAGAGAGATTCTAACATCAACAACAACAATAATAATAATAATAATAATAATAATAATAAATAGCCAAATTAATAAAAAGTAATATATAAAAACATAGAAAATTATATAGTAATTAAATAAAATAAAATAGATTTTTAGCTAATTGCAAATACCCTTAAAAAGAAATAAACATAGATAAATTAAACCCAAAAATTGTTTTTAGTAATATAGATAATTTAATAATTGTTCACTTCTTAAAGCGTGTTGGAGAGAGAGAGAGATTCTAACAACAACAACAACAACAACAATAATAATAATAATAATAGTAATTGTATACAACAGTCTTTAAATTAATAAATTAAATAAAATTAACTAATATTAATATTTTTTCAATATATTAAAAAATAATTAAAACAAATGCATAAAGAAAAATTAAATAAATAATTTCTCAGTAATGTGTTTGAGAGAGATGAAGAGAGATGGAGAGACAGAGAAATAGAGTGAGAAGGACAGACAGAAAGATGGAATGAAAGAAAGACAAGAAAAGAAAAGAAAGATGAAAAGAGAGACAAACCAAGATAGGTTTTTTTTGGTAGGTAGATAGATAGATAGATTAATTGATTGATTGATTAATTAATTGATTGATTGATTGATTGATTGGCATAACCTGCACTAAACTCTATTACATCTGCTTGTGAAGTCTCACCAATGTCATCACACACACACACACACACACACTAGACGTCATGTTCATTCACAGTGAGTATGAGTGCTGACTCCACACTGAATGACTGGCACATTAATTCACTTTTCCTCACTCTTTTGTTCCTGAGCTCATGTCGTGTCGCCGTCTTGTTTCCGCTCTCGCAGCGATTCACTTTTATGATGCGACGCTCAAATTACACGCCTGATAAAAAATAATTTAGCTTCCCTTTTATTTGTCTAATTGCAGTTGTTCACTTTAAGTGCGATAAAAGGGACAATTAGTGTTTTAACAGCGTGCTGTAACCGCGAGCTGACAGGGAATCATTTCAGCTTAATTACACACCAAAATACGGAGACGGCAAACAAACAGCAGACGCGAGGCATCCAGTCAGCCGGCGAGACTGTTAGTTCAACAACAGTGTGTGAGAGGCATTTTTATGTCGCATTTAAATGTCATTTATATTTTTATTCAGTTATTACACTTATTCGCTTTTCTGTAATGAGCTGTCTGTGGAACGTTGATGGAAGGAGTCTCCAGTGTCAGAGCTTTTCTAACAGCTACAGAAGAGTTTACACTTTGTCTTTTTATTTTAGTCCCATTGAATTTAATACAAGACATGCAAGAGTGAATGGAATGACAGAATGAATACCACAGTCTTTAATGATTTGGGGAATTGGTTACGGCTAAACTAGGGAGAGAGTCGGAGAGGAATCCAAAAATCCCCATCATCCAGGTGAGCGTATCTGAAAGCTGAGTCATATCATTTGCACTTCTTACTTGTTCAGTCAAAGCACTTCACTACTCATCCAAGTAGCTTCTTCAGTCTGAGGGATGTAACTGCACTTACTCTCTGCAATGTATATATACAGTATATACGTATATATGTGTTTATTGTACAGCTTGAAAGTGATAAATAATACATTATATACAATCTGCATTTAACTAACAACACATGAATTAAAATTTTAATACTTTGTTTAATGACATTAATTTATATAATATTCTTAAACTATACTCTTCATCATTTTTATAATAATAATGTAACTATATGTTATTGTTATTATTATTATTATCATTATTATTATTATGTTTATTATTATTATTATCATTATTATTATTATTTGTATTATTATTATTAAAACTATGAAGACTGCACATATCCTTATATTTGCAAAATAATAAATGGTTTGATAATAAATAATTGGTGTAGTGGTTAGCACTGTCGCTTTGCACCTCCAGGGTCTAGGTTCGATTCCCAGCCAGGGTCGATTCCCCACTGTGTGCCTGGAGTTTGTCTGTTCTCTTCTTGGTTGGTAGGTTTCCTCCGGGTACTCCGGTTTCCTCCCACAGTCCAAAGACATGCAGATTAGGTTAATTGGCTCCTGGTATAGAAGATGAGTGAGTGATAATACAGTAAATTATATATAAAAAATAAAATAGTTGATAAATAATATGTTTTTTTATAGGTTTTTTTAGGTAATTATTTAAAAAAAAGAAAAAAATCTCACTAAATTGTGTGTTTGAGAGAGAGAGAGGGAGATATGGAAATATTAAATATTATATATTATATTTATATTTATTTATTTTTCAATTTGTAATTTACTAACCACACGTTGAATTAATTCTTATTTTAATATTTAGTTGTTTTATGACATATTAATATATTTAATATTGTCACACTACACCATTTCATGGCCTTTCCACAATCTGAAATATTGCTACAAATGAATATTTTGTTATTTTTAATTACACCTAATTGCTGTGTTGTAAAATGACGTATACACACATCACCATTGAAAATGAAAAATATATGCATATGCATGGTAGCATCAATGATGCTGTGACTGCCGGCATCTTTAGAGGAAACATAATACTACAAAGTTCTGCTATAATTCTATTAGAGTTTTTTTTTTCCTTCTTTTTTGAAAGGGCAAAGATAAAAACTGTTGAAGTGTATATACATTTTTGGGCCCTCTCTGGGTAACTCTCCTTCATTGCACCATGACTCTATTTTTGTTTGTCGAACAGGAAGTTGTGTCTGAATAAGGAAAGTGAAAAGATTAGCAAAAAGTGTGAAGGGTCATGAGAAGAGGGAGAGTTAAAAAAGACCAGTATGGTGGGTCAACAGGGTCATAATCGTGTTGGACGGACAGAAAGACACGCAGGCGAATTCTTTCAGAGTTCAGCGCTCAGCATCCCGCCTTCACACACTTTGTTATGCTCTTTTGTACCTAGTGTGTGCATCTATAGATTGCGGTGAGGTTCCAGATATGGTGTTACTATAGTAACTTTTGTACGCGGATTTGCCCTCCATTAAACGAGTCATCGTTTACTCGCATAAATGGGACGTAAACAACATTTTTCTTTTCAAATCTCACACTTCAAGACCTTTTATATACTGTAGGCGAAGGCCTAATTCCATTTGGGTGTCATATGGACCTGTCTGTGTGTGTGTGTGTGTGATGAATAGCTGTGGACGGGAATGGCATGTGTGATGTGAAAGCTGCGGATCACGTTCTCTTTGATGGCCTTTTTGAAATGCGAGATTTCTCAGCAAGGTGGATAAGACCCCCAAGTGGTCCGCTCTCTCTCTCTCTCTCTCTCTCTCTCTCTCTTTTTCTCTCCCATTCTATTCCCTTGTCGCATTCTCACTCTCTGCTTTCTTTCTTTCCTCTGCTTTCTCCACACAGATCAACGGACAGGAAGAGGAAGATGATTGACAGAAAGCAAAGCTGAGACGGCTGCCCATCCAAAGTATCAGCCCATAGAAGACGACTCGTATCAGGCATCTCCCTCTCTCTTTCTCTATTTATCATTCTCGGTTGTTCTCCCAGCGGATCCCTTTAAAGAGTGCGAAGCGCAGAAGAAGCTGGCATGTTCCCTCACCTCTGGCGCCCTCTGCTCGGTAACACTCGGATTATTTTGTAAACTCGACCCCCTGAACACGCACTCTCTCTGTATCCTTATTTGCTCGACCCGTCCATCCGCGCTCAGGCAGCCATGCGCGTGTGGTTGATGGTGACCCTGCAGGCGGCCTGGCCGTGTTTCTTCGGACTGGCCATGCAGCATTACCCCACCACGTGGGGTCACTACGACATGTGCAAGTCGCAGGTTTACACAGATGACGGACTCACCTGGGATTACATGGCCTGCCAGCCCGAGGCCGCCGACATGACCAAGTACCTGAAGGTGACCCTCGATCCTCCGGACATCACCTGCGGAGACCCGCCCGAGACCTACTGCGCCCTGGTGAGTGTGTGTGACCGGTTAAACGGAGCCGGAGTGTGTAGTCACTGTACCACTTAGTGGACTGTGAAGTGCTTTTGTTGTTGTTCTGCCAAGAAATCGTGCAAACCTGTTTACACTAAAACGACTTGACAAATGGACTGTGAGATGATGATGTTGATGATGATGATGATGTATAAGAGAAATATGCTGTCCTGACCGTACAAGTCATTTTGCTGTTGCTTCACTATATTAGCGATGGGCATGAGTACAATCCGCTGACAAGATCGATCGATCGAACTTTTTCTCTTTTATCTTGGAACTTCATCAAATCCATTTTACATTGATCCAAGTACAAAAAAATGGAAAACCTTCCAGAGTCAAAGCCATGTCTTTGTTTAAAAGTTTATAGCTGGTTGCAGTGGAAATGGGGGCGGGAACAACATTCTGGGAATTGGGGTAGGAACGGCATTCTGATTGGTTACAGTAAGCAGTATGATCTGGCATGTTCCTGCCATGCACAGCTTAGTGGTTTTTCACATCTGATTGAACTACTCGGCTAATTAACAGCCTTTCCGTAATTGAAGTGGGTATGAAACTAAACTAAGAGGCAGGTGTCCCTCCAGCACCAGGGATGACAACCACTGCCATACTGAATAATCATGCCAATCATTAATAAACCAATCGCCAATGGATTAATAATCGGTTTAACTGCACAGTACAACGCTTTGTTCATAGTTTTATTTTTTTTCGTGTCTGTTATAGAAATTAAATTAACATTGTGGTGCATATACGTACATTACAGAAGGTCTAGGACATTATAAGTTTGTCAAAGAGAGCACATGCAAGTACAACGTAAGTAATCGGGGTCAAATTTCACAAACCTTCGTTCCGTACAAAAATACATTGCCCGGTTTAGCTGAGACTCTAGTTCGAAGCTTCTTCGGAACCACTGTGCTAAATCGAGTTTTTTATCTTTTAAAGTTGCACAGTACTTAAGTCAAAGTTAACGCCTTCCTTTGCCAGTTAGCCACATGGCTATAGGACTAGTTCCCAG
>JAOVVB010000046.1:5600253-5611636 GCA_028570985.1 Heterobranchus longifilis
CCTTCTTGGTGGTATGCTGACGTTACCCTGGATACCGTGGCTCTTGATACATCACAAAGACTTGCTGTCTTGGTCACTGATGCACCAGCGAGACGCTCACCAACAATTTGTCCTCTTTTGAACTCTGATATGTCTTCCATAATGTTGTGTGCATTGCAATATTTTAAGCAAAACTGTGCTATTACTCTGCTAATTAAACCTTCACACTCTGATCTTACTGGTGGAAAGTGCAATCAATGAAGATTGGCCACCAGGCTGGAACCTAGCCATGAACCCCTCCAACACTAAATTGGCCAGTTTCATTGTCCAACCCCTGGAGATATATATATATATATATATACATATACACATGCAGTACACACACTATTGACTTGCCCCCACTGACCTAAATCCACTAGAACACCTCTGGAACATCATGTTTCGGTCCATCCGATGCCGCCAGGTTGCATCTCAGACCGAGCTGCTACAATGAAATTTCAGTAAAATGAACTAACCTGCCCCATCATTTTAAATGTTTTTCGAGGTGTCTTTCAATTCAACACTCTGTAGGTTGATCATTTTCATTTCCTTCAAACGAAGTGGTATCCTTTCGTTCCTAACACTTTACCCAGTCCATATCAGTGTAGATATCCAGCAGAATTATTTCCCCTTCGAGATCTCATGTGTTTTCTCGAATTTTTTAAACCTATATGTGTGTGTGTGTGTGTGTGTCCAAAATACAGATTTTTTTTTCAGAACTGTGAAATAACACAAATGGTAATTTGTAACAACAACAAAAACTGTTGTTATTTTAAGACATGAAGGTCAGCCTTTCTGGAACGGTTCTTGCAGAAACAGTATTGTCAAGAACATTTGCAAAACCCATCAAGCACCATGAAGAAGCTGATAAATTGGCTTTGTAGAATGCAGAAAATATGAACTATAAAGCTTTTTAAATGAGAAAACGCAAAAGCGTGAGGCATTGGATGAGAAGTAAACGCATCGGCAGGTTCAGTGTTTATCGACACTAATGGTAACGCTGCAACCTCTTAAGTGTGGTGGTACATTTTTTATTTTCTCCTTAATACTAATTCACTCATCTTCCAGACTGGATATCCTTTGGACTAGAGAAGTTCATTTAGAGTCACCAGCCTCCGAAATCACCAATTAACAACCAGCACCTTAGATTAGAGCCGTTATGAAGCTTTACAGAGCAGAAGGAGCAGATATACATCTCAATATCAACTGTTCAGAGGAGATCATTGTGGATTTTGTATAGTGTAGAAAAAAATTAAATTAGGAAAGACCATGGAGTTAGAAGGATGTGTGTCCAAACTTTTGACTGGTAGTATAATCAAAGGTTAGTTTTTTCACAAAACAACTCTTTAATACTAGAACACTGAGATATAATAATAATAATAATATTCTCAGTTTCGTGCATTAAATAAACATTTTTAATGAATATTTCTATGGACAGTTTATACATCAATATCCATGAATTTTCCACTGTAAACCCTAGAGTCTCTCTCTCACACACACAGACACACACACACTCCTTTACTCTATGTGTAAGTGGGAGTTGTTTTCTCAGACAGACTGAGCGAGCTGATGCGTGGATGTGGAGCTGAAGCTGTAATTGTGAAACAGCAGGTCGACCGTCGACTCCTCGCTCTGAGAGACGATCGACCCCGAGCTCGCACGCCGCCACTTTACCAGCCATTATATCATCATTATAACACGCGCACGGTGTGTTTATCGTCGTATGTTTCCCCCTTTATGTTTCCTCACAAACAGGAACTGCAGATGGCAGGCGAAGCTCGAAGCGCAGACGTGAAATTCAAATCCAACGCGATCTTATGAGAAATGAAACGAGCGGCTTTAACTTGATTTACGTGAAAGAAAACCTTGTTGCTAAACCTTCAATATATATATATATATATATTTTTTTTTTTAATTCAGCCTAATTCCGGTGGGTTTTTCAGAAATTTCAATATGACCATACTGTTTAAATTATTTTTTTTTTTAAATAAACTTTTAAAAATTTAGGATCAATTCACAATGTAAAAATGATGTCGCTCATAAACATTAATTATAAACATTATTTCATTATATACGTTTATTATAAACAGTATTTATAAACTTATGAATATGAATTTCTCTAAAATTTACATATTCCTTCAAAATATACCCCAGCTTTAGTATAAAATAGAAATTTCTTCTGCAAATACTCACATTTTATGAGAGCATCGCTTCTTCTCCTGCTGTGTTTATGAGCGCCACCTACTGGACTGGAGTGTCGTGCTGCAGGAAAAAAAGATTATCGCTTCGTACAAGACGTGACATTTTAGGAATCGACGCTTTTAGTGGTTTTTAACATTTAAACACCTGTAAGAAATATAGACAAATCAAACACCATGCATTAGTGCTACTGAATAGAAATAAAAATGAAATCAAGTCAACAGTTCATCTGTAATTTACAGCTCTAGTGGTTAACTAAGCCATGCACGTTATTGTTATGATAAGTGAAAAGTAATTAAAAAAAACCTTCCTAATAGCAAGAATAGCAGTAACAACACCATCCACGGCTTTTAAACACTCGTGAGTAACGAGGATGAGTTCAGCCCTGCAGTCTAAAAGAAAGACAATAACACTAATCCCTAATAATCTGTACTGCTGTAAAATCTGAAGAGACAGCCTGCAAGTCGTGAACGGCACAGCAGAGACAGCAGCGCGACGTGGTCTTAATTATAGGATCGTCTTTCCACACAGTAGACGCTCAAGACGTCTCCGTTCCCCGTGTAATACGATTTGGCTGCAAAAGTGAAACTGAGACACGGAGGACAATCTAATCTGGACAGGCGGAGAAATAAAGGCAGCGATGTTCCAGGAGGCTGCAGTTTGCAATAATGATCAGCTTTTTATCGAGTAACCAGGTGTTAGTCATTATTTCTAACAACACTGTGTAGAGATATAAATATACAAGGGGTGTTCAAGTCAAACCGGGACTTGAGAGGAAATTTCTGGTGAATGAAGGCAGGTGATTGACATTTGCAGAAGACTTCACGCACATGAGACGTGATGAGACACTTCACACCGCAGTAAAACATTTGAATGGTGCAAAAGTTCGAAAGATGTACGTGCGTGAATGACGATCAAAACCGAGGTGGCTCGGTGTCCACTGCAGTCGCTCCCGTGAACATTCAGCGTGTGAAACGTCTGATCATTGAAAATTGACAGAACATATACCGTAATATGACATACTGATAATATAAGAATACAAAATAAAAAATTTTAAATAGGTTTTAATGCTATGACTCTGTAGCTTTAGATGTGTTTTTAAATAATCCATTCTCCACTAAAGAATTTAAATTTCCCAAAGCATCTCTGATTTCTTATCAACAAAATGTAACAAATCATGGGCCATGAAATGTAAGTTTTGTTCTTTTCAACTGCAAAAAAATTCATATTGCCATTTATTGAATTCTGATATTTTTGGGCTCGTTATGTCCATAAACGATAGCGCATCACACTCTCAGCTGAGAACATTTTTCTACTATGATGGTGGAACAAAAAACACCAAAGTCTTAAATTGTCACACTTTTCGAAATAAAACTGAGCTTGAGCTTGAGCTCCGCCCCTAATAATTCCTGTCCTGTCGAGGCTCGGGTCCTGTGATGGAAAGGCTACTTGTCCCTCAGGTCCTTGCTTTGTGAAAAGGTTCCTGTGGCTCGACACCCGTCTCATAAAACAAAACCAAAGTACTTATCGGACACAAACAAACTTCGCCGAGTCGACTTTATTTGTTTTGATCTATAAACGTGACCTTTTTGCGGCGTATGTCCGCAGGACACGGTGAGCACAGGGAGCAGCGGGAGACATTTCGAGACCCCCGTGCCTCCTCGAGCGACTCCATGCTGACATTTCACCGAGATTCGAGATTTAAAATATTTAAATCTGGACGAAGACTTTGCGCTTGCGCGGACAAACGCTGACATTCGACTTTAATCATGCGCTTCATTCACACCGTAATCACACCCTGAGGAGTGAAATAATGCCGCCGTGCAGATTTCTAAGAGCGCTGACTTTTCAGATAGACGGGGCCGGACACAAACATTTGCACTTTAGCAATGTCGAAGAAAACTAATTAGCTGTTTGATGGCCCTCCAATTATTCAGTGGTCTTTGTGATGGTCAGGCTAGTGAACAGAGAAATCGAAATTTCACCCAGAAACCCAGCGCTGATTAAGGTTTAGCTCGCTCTGCAGCGCTGTGCTGGGATTTCTACTCATGATAAGAAAGGAACTAAACTCAGCTATAGGTTTGGAGGATATGGAGTTATAAGCTTTAAGGATTTACTGTAAATCTTTCAAAGTGCTAGCATGCATCACTTGATAGACAAGACAGATAAAGCATCAGATTACAGCATGGCACTAGTGCTTCATATCGAACCCTTAATATCAGATTAGAGTTTAGTGCCTCATGTTTATCCTCCTCAGTGCTTATTTTACATTCCGCAATGGCCGTGATAAACTTTATTTAAAAAAAATCAAATAAGGTATGCTTGAATGGCAGTGCAGACAGCCAATCAGATTGCAGCTTCAACAATCAGTGGCTAGTGGGTGGAGACTTCTAGGTTGAGAATAATGTTTGTAGGTCCTGAAAGGTGTAACAAAAACTCATCCACAAAGAGTTGTGTGTTGTTTTTTTTAATTATTATTTGTTTATTTATTTGTAAAAAAGCTAGATGTTTGTTGATAGACTTCATCCACATGCAGCGGATTTTTAAATTGTTGTTTATAATAGGAACTGCTTCTTTCACCTTCCTGCACAATGAAGAATAACTCCTGGAGGGTAAATGAACATTTGTTGGATATTCTCGAAGCTGATTGAACCTGTGTCTTTTTAATTGCTCTGATTAAAAATTGAAACGGAATCGAGACGTCTGGTCTTTTATTCTCATTCATGCTAGTGGCAAAGCTTTCAATAATACAGCTTTTGATGTCTGTGTTAGCGAAGTTTCACTATAGAAATCTTTTAACTGTAGAGGACTGCCTGTTTTTGTGAACACAAAAAGATGTTTTAACAGAATTGGTCTCTGGATGTCAGCTTTATTCTCACTTAGCACTGGGTGAAAAAAGAAAATCAGTGGTCTCAACATTCCGTTTTTCACGTCCACACACACAGAAAAGTAAAACAACGAGTTCTAAAATTTATCCTTTAATATTTTTTTTTTAATAAAATATTTATTAATTTATATAAAGCTTCATTTTCAGTGACATAAAACCTGAATTTTATTCACCCAAACTCTACTCAAGCAGATTGTCAAAACTTGTCATTGTCAGCGTCCACACTATGGTTTATATTATTTGAAGAAAATGTCAAACAGCGATCCTCCCGCGACTTTATCAGCTTTGGCCGTACCGTTAAGCCCGGCAGCGCCGGTGATGTCATGGTCTAAACAGCGGTACATTTCTGTGTTTCGGTTCGCTTGGCTTTCATGTGTGTTTGAGATCACCTTTATAAGTGGGCACAGTGTGGAGTGTTCACATGACGCGAATGTACCAGACTTCGGGGTCACGTGTCCTCGGATCCGTGCCAGAGTCTGCAGTGTGAAAGCGTCCTAACAGTGCTGTGAAAAAGTATTTGCCCCTGTCTGATTCATTTTTGCATATTTGTCACACTTAAATGATTGAGAATATTAAACACATTATAATTTTACACAAAGATAACCCAAGTTCATACAAAATGCAGTTTTTAAATGATCGTTTCATTTCTTAAAGGAAAAAGCTGTCCAAACCTGCCTGGCTCTATGTGGAAAAGTGATTGCCCCTTAAACCTAATAACTGGTTGTGGGACTCTTGGCGGCAACAGCTGCAATCAAGCGTTTGCGATAACTAGCAACGAGTCTTGAATTTTGGCGCGCTTTTCTTTGCAGAATTGCTTTAATTCCGCCACATTGGAGGGTTTTTAGGCATGAATGGCCGGTTTAAGGGCCTTAACCAGATTTAATTCTGGACTTTTGACTAGACCACTCCAAAACCTTAATTGATTTTTTTTTTTAGCCATTTAGAGGAGAACTTGAGTTTTGGATCATTTTGATTAGTTCTAGTCCTGCTGCATAACCCAAGTGCACTTAAGTTTGAGGTCAGGAACTGATGGCTGGACATTCTCCTTCAGGATTTGCTGGTAGAGGGCAGAATTCATGGTTCCATCAATTATGGCAAGTCGTCCAGGTCCTGAAGCTGCAAAGCTTCACTTTTTCACATAGGGCCAGCAGGTGGGTTTGGATAGTTTTTTTCCCTTAATAAAGGCAATCAGCATTAAAAAAAACTAAAAAACATTTCGTATTTACTTTTTCCCCGGCACTGTATTTCTGTGCGGTCCTGGTGCGCTGCGTATTAAAATCCACATATCAACAGCGTCCTCCTTCTCTCCATCAGTGTCCGAGGTACGACTTGGAAATAAACTAATTTCTCGGTGCTGCACCCCGACGCCGGTCACTTTATATCTCAGCAGCCGTGCCAGGCCATGAGCTGCTGGCGTATATTATTTTTGCTTCCCAACCTTTTTTTCATTTATATGTCTTTTTTTATATTTGGAAGTTGTGTGTGTGTGTGTGTGTGTGTGTGTATGCAGTGCTCATATCATTCAGCCCGGGGCAGGAGATGGAGAAACGCATTTGCAAGGTGATGCTGGAAATTTCCATGTGGTCAATTTTAATTGCCCGCGAGGGATGAAACGTCAGCAGTCGTGTCACAGCGCCCCCTGTGGTTCCTCCATGTAACATTCATTTGACCTTTACATCTGTAATGCACCTGAAATATTCAGATATCTTTCTCACGGCTGTCTGAGGAAAGAAATTTTACCGGTTAAACACTCAAGGCTGCATGATATTACTGTACCTTTTTTTAAAAATCACCTAAAGCAATCCCGTATCTGTTTATTATATTTATATATTAAATATTAACATTCCGCACTCTTTAATATCAGCCCCTTATTGTAACGTTTGCTTCTTCCCAAACTGTAACGGAGTAATCTGAATAATCTCTCTCCTAGCAGAAAGTGTGTTCTGCTTTTACTCGTCTATCAGCACTCCATCACTCGCTACGGTCAATCTGCTACAACACGATAAGAAACCACTTGCTCAATCTCCCCTCCATCCCATAATACTCTCTGACAACTTTTCATCAGCTTTAGTGCTTTATATCAGTCATGTTTTCTGTTCTATTCATTTTTTTCCCGCTCGTCTAAAATCTAGAAGAGAATATCAAACAGAAGAGAATTTCCCATCATCCTTTTTTCCCCCTGTAACATAGTTTTATTTATTTATTTAGACTCTAAAAACTGAGAATACATGAGTGTCATGAGATAAATCAGAGAGCAGAGACCAGATTTGACATTTTGAATAAAATTGAAGTGGATGTATTTAAGTTAGCGTTGGAGTGAGGAAAGTAAAAAAAAAAGAGGCTGACTGAGATGCCGAAGAAAAACCAAAATAAAGTATCATAACTTCTATTTCTTCATACTTAACCAAAACACAGGAAAGAAAACCTGCGTCAAAGTTCAGGAGCTAGCACACAGCTCTACATGAAACTGCAATTTACACATTTCCAAACACAACCAGCTGAACCACACCGTACCACAGTTAGCATAAAGAAAAGGCTAGCATAGATCTAAGTATGGACATTTATCCACCTCTGATTAGCATTTATCCACCTCTCACTAGCGTTTACAACTTCTGATTAGCATTTACCCACCTCTAATTAGCATTTGTCCACTTCTGACTAGCATTTACCAACCTCTGATTAGCGTTTATCCACCTATGACTAGCATTTACCAACCTCTGATTAGCATTTACCCACCCCTGATTAGCATTTACCCACCCCGATTAGCATTTACCCACCCCTGATTAGCATTTATCCACCTTTGACTAGCGTTTACCAACTTCTGATTAGCATTTACCCACCTCTGACTAGCATTTACCCACCGCTGATTAGCATCCCCCCCACTCCGTTTAGCATTTACTCACCCCTGATTAGCATTTATCCACCTCTGACTAGCATTTACCAATCTCTCATTAGCATTTACCCACCTCTGACTAGCGTTTATTCACCACTGATTAGCATTTACCAACCCCTGATTAGCATTTACCCACCTCTGACTAGTGTTTACCCACCTCTGATTAGCATTTATCCACCACTGACTAGCGGTAATTACCCCTGACTAATGTTTACTCGCCTATCTTTCAGGGCTATCTTTCAGGGCTCGCCACAGCGAATCATCTGCCTCCATCTAACCCTATCTTCTGCAGCCTCTTCTCTCACACCAACTAACTTAATGCATCCATAAATCTCCTGTTTGGTCTTCCTCAAGACCTCCTGCCTGGCAGTTCTAACCTCAGCATCCTTCTACCGTTTACAAAACTTTTGACTAGCGGTAATTACCACTGACTAACGTTTACTCATCTCTGACTAGCGGTTATCCACCTCTGACTAGCATTTATCCGTCTCTGACTAGCATTTATCCGTCTCTGACAAAATACGACAATCTGAGAGAGACACAGAAAGAGACAGAGAGACAGCGAGGTTAAATGAGAAACAAAATGAGAAACTGAGACAGAT
The DNA here is from genome assembly GCA_028570985.1 of Heterobranchus longifilis. Lineage (NCBI taxonomy): Eukaryota > Metazoa > Chordata > Actinopteri > Siluriformes > Clariidae > Heterobranchus > Heterobranchus longifilis. The sequence continues at coordinate 5,608,853 of JAOVVB010000046.1, forward strand.
AGAGGGACAGAGGGAGAGTGAGACGGATACACAGACGCAGCAGAGTGCTAGCGGTGTAAAACATGATGAAGTGAAGCTGAGGGAATTTCTGCTCTCTGTCACACACATATTTGCTGAAGTCTTCCTTCTGTCCATGATATGATCAGGAGTCACCCCTCCCTCCCACCATGTGTGTGTGTGTGTGTGTGTGTGTGCATGTGTGTGTGCAGGATGATGGAGTCTTCCCCGTGGAGGGAGGATAAGAATAGCTGTGATACTGTAGCACAGAGTCTGTCTAAATCACGTCTTAGGGATCAATTCAGCTTTAATTGCACATCTCTCCCTCCCCCTCCCCCCCTCACTCTCTCTCTTTTTCTCTCTCTCCGTCCCTTTGTCTGTATCTTCATCTCTCATTTTCAGTTCAGCTTCAGTCACTTCTCTCTCTCTCTGACTATATCATATCGTCCCCCCGCTATCCCTTTATCCCCTTGTCCCTCTATCTCTACCTCCGTCTCTCTCTCTCCTCTGATGCCGTTTATCCCTTGATCAGACAGGAAGACAGAGCGGACGCTCGGTGCAGAGAGAGAGCTGCGGCTGACAGGTCCGATTTGAAATCATTAACACTCGGCTCCGCTGACAGATCCAGAGTTCTGCCATCAGGAGGTGTTGATTAGTTTTCTCTCACGGCAGTTCTGACAGTAGTGCAGCGTGGGTTTATGTTCGTGCGCTCGTGCTGATGCGTAATCGTTGCTATAGTACAAGTCCCTTCACGGGGTGGGTATGGCAAGTTTAAAACGATTTTTAAAAATAAATAAATAAATAAATCAGTTTTCGTAAAATATTTTTATGTCATTGATGAAAGGAGTGGAGTTTCCAATGTCAGCCTCCATGCCCCCCATCTCTCTCTCTCTCTTTCTCTGTCCCCCCCTCCACAAACCCAGGGGTCACGTGTGAGAGTCCAGTTTGACTTTTATTACCCAATTAACAGCTGCACAGCTTCTCACAGACACACTGTGTAAAGGAGTTTCAGTATCGCTCAGTGGCATTTAAAACCTCTCTCTCTTTCTCCCTCTCTCTCTCTCTCTCTCCCTCTGTCTTTATTTGTATATCCTTTATTCCTGTCTCTCTTTATGTCCTTCTCTGTGTTGCTATCTATCTACTCTCTTTTTATCTATCTTTCTGTCTGTGTCCTTCTCACTGTCTCTTTCTTTGTCTATTTTCCTCTGTCTTTCTGTTGTTCTTTCTGTCTGTCTCTATCTATCTCTTTTTACTATCTGTCTCTTTATCTACTGCTAACTGTCCTTTTTATTTTCTTTCTCTATTATATCTGTGTCTTTCCGTCTTTCTCTCTCTCTGTGTCTCTCTTTCTGTCCTTCTCTATTGCGCTCTATTCTCTCTTTTTCCACCTGACTTAAGTACTTAACTTACAAACATTCAAGTTACGAATTTCCGCAGATACAAACAGACCAAAGTTCTACGAACATTGATTGAACGTGTCTGTCCTGTGAAGTTGTCCTGATGGTGACAGCTCTGTGTCAAAATGGTGTCCGGCATTCCCATATCGCGATTTAAAGGCGCAGAGACAACACTGTTATATTTGACGTGTGAGATTAATTTCCTTAAGTGTGGTATGGTTTTGTGTGGGGAAAGGGGACAAAGATTTACTCAAGTGGATTGGTATGTGTTACATTATATACTAATGTGAAAGGTATGAGACTCACTTTGTCTGACTTAAGAACAAACCCGACTTTCGAACGTTTTCCCGGAACAGAACTTGTTTGTAACTAGGGGACTACCTGTTCTTCGTTCTTTGTTTCACAGTTCTCTTTATGTCTATGTCTATCTCTGTGTGTTTCTCTATCTCTTTGTCTCTTTATCCACTGCTTTGTCTTTTTTGTTTCTGTCTTTGTTACTCTCTCTTTGTCTATCTCTATCAATCATTTTCTCTGTCTCCTTGTCTCATTGTCTCCTTGTCTCACTGACTATCTCCATTTGTCTCCCTTTCTGTCCATTTCTCTGTCTCTCTGTTTATTTATTTTTTTACCCTGTCTCACTCTTTGTCTATTTCCTTCTGTCTTCTTCTCGGTCTTTCTTTTGTTTTCTCTATATTTTTTCTCTGCCTCTCTCTCTCTGTCTATATCTCTGTGTCTTCACTCTCTCTCTTTAGCTCTTGCTGCCAGTTTTTTCTTTCTCTCTTTCTGTCTATCTCTGTCTCTTTCTCTGTCTCTCTGCATCTCCCTCTATCTATATTTCTACCTCTTTACTTTTTCTCTCTCTGTTTTTTTCTGTATCTCTATTTTGCTCTCTCTCTTTCTCTCTCTTTTTCTGTTTTCCAAACTTCTTCACCCTCTTCTCGCTATCCTTCTTCACTATCTCTCTCCCTCTCTCTCTCTTTTCAGTTTATTTCTCTCTTTTTTTTTTCCGTTTCTCTCTGTCCTTATTTTCATATTAAAATTAATCAAAGAAACTTAGTGTTCTTAATATCTTTATACATCTTCACCTCGATTCTGTCCATCAAGCCATCCGTCTCTCTCTCTCTCCCTCTCTCTCTCTCCTGCACTACCATTTAGTTTTCTGTCTTTGTATTTTTGAATGCTTTGAACCAGCCTCACTCTATTTTTTTTAATTGCATTTCCTTCTTCTTCTTCTTCTTCTTCTTCTCTCTCTTTTTCTCTGAAAATAATTTGTCGCTACTTCAAACCCACATGGAGTGAAGATTATATTTGACTTGTGATTCACACACACACACACACATACACACACACACCCACATACACAGACACACTCTAGGGTACTGCATCTTCT
>JAOVVB010000046.1:5635905-5650167 GCA_028570985.1 Heterobranchus longifilis
CAGCTCTGTCTTCTCCTTTATCTGCAATCGCTTCATCTGTGAAAATCCAAACGGCTCATCAGATTAGCATTAAAACCACCGTCGCTACTAATTACTGACCTCCACTTCGCCAGTGACAATCTCATTTACGCTAATGGCTGTCCATTGATCCACTCGCACTAACGGGAACCTTGTAGAGGGTTTCGTCCGATAATTCCGAGCCTTTCATCATTTCTCAACAGGCAGATTTTATTAGAGCTTCAGTGTCTCCGCCGTGAGACATTTTATTAGTTACCAGATGGTTATATCTAATTAACTCTCAGCTTCATTTTTATTAGATATTTATTTAAAAGAACCCAGACATTTAGCCCGTTAGAAAGTTTGCACACAGTGCTCTTCCATCACCTTGCTTTAAACAACAAGATAAAAAAAAAGAAGAGCTTATTAACGGCAGCACTATTTTCCCCTTCTTTCTGTCACTTTTTGTTTTCTTTTTCCTTTTCATCCTCCGTGTTGGACTCACACAGAGAAACTCAGCCGCTCTGCTCTCTTGTCTTGATAAATTGGAGCTTGTGTTTCTTAAAAAAGCTGATATGAGTGATTGCTGAAGTGCCCTTCACTCCGTGCACTCCACGCACACACTTCCCGCGTACCCTCTCATCATCTTGGTGTCAAGCTCCAGAGGTTGCAGAGCATTGTGGTGTAATGATTTGCGGCAAGGACGTTTTTACTTCTCAGAGCAAAGACGATACGCTCGCGTCTTCTTCGAGGTGTCTTTGTTTCTGCGCTCCGTTCAGGGCCGGCGCGTCTTGATGTCTTTTCGCTCTCAGGTTTCAAACCCGTTTTTGACAATGTTTCCTTTGAGCCGTGAGATGATTTCCATTTTACCCAGTGGGTGTCCTTACCTGGATCAAGGAGGAACGGTAAACGAAGGGCGCCGTGTTATTTACAATTTGTTACTCTGACCTTTGGTTTATCCACACGCCTAATGATCGTTTCGCATGCTGTTTTCTCGCTTGCTGTTCCTCACTAGCCACTTCTGATCATCCAGAATCTGTTCGTTATTTATCTGTTTATTCATTTGATATGCACCGAGTGATGTAGCCCATGTGCAGCACCCGTCCCGGGGGCGTCAAATAAGTCTTGTAATGATAATCATAAAAAAGATTTTTATTGGCTGAATGTGAGAGGAGACATGAGGTGATAAGATATAATAAAAGTCTGAAATACTTTGTGATAGTTTGGCTGTACGTTTTCTCCTCATCCACGTCCTGCAAATGGCTGGGGCACAATTCAGAGAGCGTGAATTACCCGTGTAGTTACACAGCGTTCTCACCAGACCTGTGGGAGCTTTTAACCGTCTGCTGCACAGTGGATTTGGTCTATTTACACACACTTCAGTCAAAGCTCATAAAAGACAAAACAAATGCCACTGTTATTGCTCCCAGTTTGACTCTCATGTTCTGCTCACTACTTAGCAGTGGCTATCTTATTGAGCAAGGCCATGTCTTTACCATGGAGACAGTGCAGGTCATGTACCAATTTTAAAGAATTTCCAACCATATTTGCCTTTTTCCCAATCCCCTAGGTACCTTGCTATACAAATAAAAGACGGAAGAAACTCTAATATCGCCTTTTGTTTGCTTGTTTTTTGTTGTTCCTGTTTCAGGAAAACCCATACATGTGCAACAACGAGTGTGACGCATCCACAGAGGAACTTGCTCACCCTCCAGAGCTAATGTTTGACTTCGAGGGTCGCAACCCCACCACCTTCTGGCAGTCCAGTTCATGGAGGAAGTAACCTAAACCCCTGGCAGTGAACATCACACTATCCTGGAACAAAACCATCGAGCTGACAGATGACATCGTCATCACGTTCGAGTCTGGTCGTCCCGAGCAGATGGTGCTTGAAAAGTCATTGGACTATGGGAAGACATGGCAGCCATACCAGTTCTATGCCACTGACTGCTTAGACGCCTTCACCATGGAGCCAAAGACGGTGCAGGAACTGTCCCAGTTCACTCTGCTGGACATCATCTGCACAGAAGAATATTCCCGTGGATATGTCTGGAAGTATGACAAGACTGTGCGCTTTGAGATCAAGGACCGCTTTGCCCTGTTTGCTGGACCACGTCTCCATAATATGGCATCATTATATGGCCAGCTGGACACCACAAAGAACCTGCGAGACTTCTTTACCATCACAGACCTGCGCATCCGGCTCCTTCGACCCGCCACTGGGGCCACCATGGTGGATGAGGACAACCTGTCCAGATACTTCTATGCTATCTCTGACATCAAGGTGCATGGAAGGTAAGAGAGTTTTTGTCTGTATGTTTTACATGCTATCCCCTTTTGCAAAAAATAAATAAATATAAATGCAGTTTGAATGGGTCAAAAGGTTAATCTGACCCTGCATAAACTGACTCCGAAAAACAAATGTTGCCCTAAGGTACAATCTCACTTTAAGGTATAATTTGCCCCTTACAGTTACAAACATAATGCTGGGATATAAACATGACTACCTTTTCCCTAAAGTACATGGATGACCAAGGCCCATCCTCATCCTGAGGAGTAAATTTACCCCAAGGTACAAATCGACTCAGAGGTAATCGACTTAGTGTCAGGTTGTGCCATCTTAAGGTAAATCTGACCAACAAATCAAATATTATGGTGAAATGTTCGAAACTCCACTTTAAGGTATAACCTGACCCGAAGGTACTCGTTATTAATAGGTGCCACCGCAATTTAAGGAACAATCTGACCATGAGAAACAAATTTGACTTTGAGGTAAAAAATGAGGTACAATCTCTTCTTAATGTACAAATCTGACTCGGGAGAGAAATAAGACCTTATGCAGAACTATGCCTTGGTATCGTTTAACCACACAAAGGCATAGTTCTGACCCTGAGGTGCAAATTTGACCATGAGCTACAATCTGGCCCAGACGAACAAGCTCACCTTAAGGTTTAAATGTGACACTGAGGTAGGAATCTGACCCTGAGGTACAATTTCACCTTGATGTACTGGCCAGATCTTGAGGTACAATCATACTTCTGGGTACAAACCTGGCCATGAGGTACAATCTTACCTGGAGGTACAGACCTAACCCTGAAGTATGAATCTGAGCTTGTAGTAAAACTCTGAGCCTGAGGTAAACCTCTGACTGTGAGGTAAAATCTTACTTTGAGGTACAGACTGGGGCCTGGAGATACAATCTTTCCTTTACCTTAGGAATAAACCGGCCCCTGAGGTATGAATCTGTCCTCGAGGCACAAGCCTGACTCTGAAGTACGATTTCACTATAAAGTAGAAATCTGACCATGAGATACAACTTTGTCTTAAGGTACAATTAGATTGTGAGGTACATTGCAACAGTCCAAAACTGACTTTAATTTAAATGAAATTAAAATCACCCCGTATTATGGATATCTGTATATGTATGATTCACCTGTTTAGTGTCGATAATGTCGACAAAAACCCTGAGGTGATCTGCAGTGATCATCAGATTCACTCAAGAGTCCAAAATGCATTTTCTCTTTAGCTTTCATAATAAAATTCATATATATTCTAATGAGGTCCTTTTACCCCTGCAAGCAGGTTCTTACAAGATAACCCAAACACTGGGAAATTTTTACAGTGCGTGTATTACTGCATAATAACATCATGGTTTGTCATTACTGAAGTTGTTATGATCTGTAATCGTAGGTAAATACAGCATGTGTGTTATGACCTTGGGTGCTGTACAGTAAGGAGATTAAAAAAGGATTGAGGTCATAAGCACTCTGGATTGGATATAATCTGGCATTCTTGGTTGAACTAAAGCCTGGTTTAAGCTTCATTGCTTATTCAATTTGTCATTGTGTCTAGTCCTGTGTTATTGAACCCGGCAGGTTTAATCAGGTTTCTGTCCTTAGTATGCCCTGGATGCATTCTGAGAATATTACTAACCATGAGTGTACATGTATTAGGAATTGTGTAGAATTGGTGGGAAGTATTTAAATCTTTAAAACTCCTTTTTATTGCATCATCTTTAAAAACAGGTGTTGTGTATATGTCACTTGTTTTTCTTTTCAGTGCTTTAAAGTCACATTAATAATATAAAAGCTAATCCCAGATCCAACTTTAGACAATCCCAGCCATAAGATCATTTCTGGGCGGTGTCAAAACCTGGACCAACACTTAATCCAATCTGCAGGACCAGCCTAGAACATATACAATTCCAGACAGAGTATAATCCAAATCTCAGAACTAGACTTTGACTACAATAAGTCTCCAACATATGAACGAGTTCCATTCCAAGTCCAATTTGTTCGTGAGTGCAAAAAACATTGTCTAGGTACTAGGATACTAACACAATTGGCTACACACAGTATAAAAACGAAAACGATGTTCCATGATTTTGTTTTTGTTCTTTAGAATTGTGACGACGGTTGAACGATTCATGTTAAAAGAAAGAGCGATGTCTGACATCTTTCCGCCTCGCTCCATTCTCTCAATTATTTTTACTTTTGTCTCCATCGTTATTCCTTGGCGCTTCTTAGCAGTACCAGCTTCATCACCGCTGCTTTTATGCTCGCTTCGAGACATCCTGGGATGCACGCTGGGCGCATGTGACAATGTACGCCAGACATGTGATCTAACTTATATCTAATGCATATCATATCTTCGAAAGTTCGTTACTCGAATGTAGGGGACTTACTGTATTGCTAAATTCAGCCGTCAATTTTCCATAGCGCTCATATTATGTAGGGTCACAATGGTTCAGGAGGCTATCCTAGGTAATTTGGGGACATAGGTGGGGTGCTGACCCCTCACAGGGCACAATCACATGTACAATGTGCAAATATGAAACACCAGTCAGCATGCGTTTAGACTGGGAGGAAACCGGAGAGCCTAGAGGAAACCCATCATGCGCTCCCCCCCTGAGGTGTGAGGCAACAGAGATAACTGTTACTCCACCGTGCTGCGCTGCTTATTATTAGATGTGACTCCATGTTACCTGTCTCATCCTTTACATGAATTGGCATGCTGCTAAGAAATCAGTGCAGGTACACACCTCACTAGCGCCACTACCAGACAGAATGCACCAGTATCTATGCGAACAGCAAAATATCATCTCTCTCATAAAACACTAATTATAAGCATTTGATGCCTCAAGGAGTTTGCACCCTGCTGAATCTGACACCATGTGGTCCCACCGCCTGGATGTGTGAAATTCACTGTTTTGACACCTGGCCTGGTAAATGAAGAAGATTACTTTCTTATTATATGTAGATTCTGGCTGACACTTCCCTGTCAAAAAGATGAGGCAACATGAGACTGGGAGGATCCATGCCCGGAGTCCTTTATTACTAAAGGACAACTTCAAAACACAAAAGCAGTCTGGCAAACACATACCACCAAGACACCATATCCAGACACCGTAAAAACACATCCCTAAATTATTCAAGGTATAAATGTGAATCTGATGTTATTTAGTGAGAGATTTTGTCATGAATGACATGGATGATAAGCTGCTCCTTAGTACACTGTGCTCGTGGCAGTGTTGAAGTTAATCATTTTTGGGATCATGCTCTAACTATCATCCAAGTTATTTATACGGGATTGGACCTTCAAGAGCTCTGCGTTATAATTGTGTTAATAGTTTCCTGACATATTCTTGTGGTTGCTGTGGATTTTATTTGATAGCAATTTTGACAGATTTGACAGGGTGCGCTCGAACAAGACGTCAGAAAAGCAAACACAGAATACATTTCGACATCTCGCTCAAATTTCACCAAACAAACAACAACAAAAAAAAAAAAACAGCAATGACACTGAAGACCATAATGATAGAGAAAGAGGAGTCTGGGTATTTCTCCCCAGCTTCAGCTATTACATCATTCCAGATCGACTTGTTTGGGATTAATGGTCACGCAAGGGCAGTGTGGAGCTGGGCCTCGGCTGGAAAATGTTTAGGAGGAAAGTCGGGGAAGATCTGTGTAGATTAATGGTACGAGACCCATATCACTTGCTCCTCTATGGACCACTTAACAGTTTAGCACTTAAAAGGGCAATTAGACTGCAATGCTCCAGTTTGGAAAATTCATTAAAGTGCACTGGGTAATGCAGAGCTCAGCTTCTGGACTCGCTCTTCGTACAGGTTTTAGGGCCGTGTTCAGACACGGCAAGCTTTACACGGGTACATAACTTGATTTTATAATCTGGTGTTGCCGGATTTATGACTCGCCCCTAAAGCCAGAAAAATCAAGCCCTACGGTACATAGGGCAAGCTGGTGAAGCAGGTTATGTTTTTCCAATGTGGTGCTGCAGTAGGAACAGTTGCCCCACCACGGCACATCCAAGGTCCCTGGAATAAATCTGACCCTGAGGTACATCTCTGTGCACATGGTTTTTAGGTTTTCTCTCAATTAACAAAAACAAGCTAAAAAACATGCTGAGTGTAAACTGTACATACAGTAGCATAAGGATGGCGCAAGAAACAAAAATCCTGTTATTATTCATTATGATGACACAAATTACAAGGCAAATATCGAGGATGACTATAATGAGTAGGTCTAATAGTTTTGAGGTCATAATTGAACAGTATTGGTATAAAACAACATTTGTTGCAGTACTTTAAGTGTTACTTTATGTTGGTTCCTCGAGAGACATAAGGCCTGTAGCTTTGTACTGGGAAAATGTCTTCAGTTATTTCTAAGAGGTTTTTGCCATATTCCCCACCCCTAATCTAATCTACCTATTTTGTAAGTCTCTTTGAATAAAAATGTGTGCTAGATAAATAAACTCGAATGCATAAAACACACACACACACACGCGCGTCTCCAGGCGAACGTTTACAACCTGAACAGCAGCACTAGGGAGCGTGTAATTGTGTTTCTGAAACACAGCGAGCAGTGGGACAGCGCTAGCGAACGTCCCACGAGACCCCGCATCACTCACAGACTCATGCATTTCAGAATTCCCAGAAGGCCGCGGTGGAACAGCGCCGATGATGCCGCTGACGAGTGAGTGATTGATTAACTCATTGATTGGTTAGAAAAGCACCTGCTGATTAGAGGAGGAGGTCTCGCAGGGTCTCGCAGAGCAAATCTTTACGCCACACGCATACACACAAACTAATCTGTCCCGACGTCTTGGGGGCTATGCTACGTTTAATCTCATCACATGAAAGACATTTCAACATCACTTTTGGTGAAATATACTGTGTTTGGTTACAGGACAGAACTCAAAGTGCATTCTTACACATTTTTTGGGGATTGCTTTTTAAAAATGTAGCTGTAGCAACTTCAACAATTAATTAATTAATTAATTATTCTACCGAACATCACACTTACTCAACATTACCGGCAGCTTTTAATCATCATGTCTTATTATAAATTGTCAAATATAGATAAAATTCTTACAACTTCCAGCAAGATTACTGCTCTTTTTTTCTGATTTATTTATTAAGCTAGCGTTACCCTAATGAAAAAAATACACTTTAGTGTGTTACAAATATTTTCAAATCAGTGATAGTACATTGCAAATATACTAATAAAAAGTTGTACCATCAGTTAATATATAAAAAGTAACTAACATCATGCTTTTACCAGTTTTTGTAATTAAACTTTAAACATACTTTAAAATAATTGTATTATAGTACACTTTTTATATATTATAGGAAAATATATTTTAAGTTAAAAGTCAGTGTAATTTCCAAAGCGCACTTATTTAAACTTTGTTTTTCAATTTATTTTTGGCATATTTAAAAAAAAATATGCTCAAAATAATCGTTGTAACATAAAGTACAGGAAGTATTCATTAGAATACAAATTTTAATATACGGTTCTCAGTATATTTCCAGTTAAATTAGAATGTACTTAGTCATATGTACTTATTTATGCTTATAATTCTACGTGTGCACTTTCAGACTCGTTTTTGCACGCTGACTCACTTGTGCGCGGTCAAGATCATTTATGTGTGTTCGAACTCTCTCTCTTCTGTGCGCTCATTATCATAAAGCTACACTTGTACGAACTGCAGCCGCGTTAGAACCCTGCAACTATCCCAGCCAACCAGAAACTAGAGTAGGGGCAATACCAGCCAATCAGAAACTGGAGGCGGGCAGATTCGGACTGTCTGTTTCCTGATTGGCTGCCCAGTTCTCCGCTTCTAGTTTAAATTAACGGCTGGAAGCTGCATCACTGCGTGCGTTAGTTCTTATTGTTATTATTTTATGTTCATCGGCATAAGGTAAATTTCATGGTTTTTATTAGGTGGTTTGTAATGAAGTACATCGTTTAAACTATAGAATGTATTGTATAATGTGTTGTTGCTAAATCTTCTGTACTTTGCTTGTGGTATAATGGCTCCGTAGCTCTCGGCCTGTTTTCAGTCTCTGTGTAACAGAATCAACACACCATAATACTAATGTCTGTCTGTGTTCACACAACAGTTTAAATTTTAGTTTGTGTGTTTGTGCAACAACCTGCCTTTTTTATTGAACACAAATAAACTATAGTAGTGTAACCTTGTGCGAATTAAATCTGTTAAATTTATATATAAAATCTGCCTCATAATTACTGTTTCAAAAACATGTTATGGTGTAGAAAATGCATTCAGCATTTGTAAATGATCCTAAAGTCCTTTAGTGTACTGGTAACACATTTGCAATACATTATTATAGAAGACTGTGTGTTCTTTTGTACTTTTATTAACCACAAAGTGTTAATTAGTTGTATTTGTAATTGGCCAGAAGTATAACACCATGCTACTGCTGTAATAAGAATATACTCATGGTATATTACTGGTGTATTTGTAATGTACTTATAATACATTAAATATAGACTTAAATTTCATTAATTACCGTCAGGTATGTACATTAGTACACACACAGCCATATACTTTAAGTGTACAGTATTAAGTATACTTAAAGTTGTTTCACTTTACAACACAAAAGTTTACTTGATACACTTAAAATTGTGCTTTTGTACAATTTAATTGCAACTTAAATGCACTTAGTGCAGAATAAGTTATTCCATAATAGCAAACTTTAAGTATACTAGTCATTAGTCTGGAGCAAGTACACTTTAGTATGCTTTGGCACGCTAGGATTTAATATACTTAGCATACTTTTTTCTTCCAAACCTAAACAGACAATGAAACTGTCCATTCTTCAGCAGATCTCTTTAATGATCAGTGAGTATTCTGTAAGACCATTCCTGAATTAGTCTATCAGCAAAGGCACCCTCACACACACACACACACACACACATGCTCGCTCAAGGCCATGGCAAAGGAGATCTCGGTCTCCGAGCACAGCGTCTCTGTCCACACATCCAGTAGCTCTCCTGGGTTTTTTTTCGGGGAGGATTTAAAACTTTGTCCGTTGTCTCACGTTTGAAGTGTCTGAGTGACCGGAGCACATGGCCTTGTGGGTAATTTCTGCAAATTCATCCTGCGTTCTCTAAAGGGGATTTTCAGTGCCGCCCAAGGCTGTGAGTCTGATTGAAACGAGAGACAAACGAAATGCGCATCTGTAAAAGACGCTCGGAGAAAAAGGCGAGCTCGAAGCGTACTGTCTGAGTGTGAATAAGCCTGTGTAGCGCCTGGGTTGTGTCTCCCGCCATCACGTCAGATCTATTTTCTTTTCATTCCGGCAATGATATGCTGTTTAGCTAGAAATAAAGCCCTAAATCTCTTTCCATTATGGGTGTTTATCTGTAATGTGAGGATTGCTTTATCGATAACACACACACACACACACACACACACACACACACACACACACACACTGAGAACAGCAAATCCGATCATCATTATCCAAGTTTTTACTAGGAACATTGACTTGAAGCTCCACTTTCACAAACCACAAATCTCTGACTGCAGTCGTGTAAAGTTCAGGATGATCGTCTGTCGTTCTTGAATAAATGAACTGTTGTAATTTTTAATTCTTCTGTAAAAAAATAATCACTCAGGTCCCATTAGTTTCTATTAATACTAGTTAAGACCAGGTTCCTTCTGTCCTTCTAAAATAATCTGTCTACACCATATTTGAGGCGGCATGGTGGTGTAGTGGTTATCTCTGTGGCCTTGGACCCCCAGGGACGAGGGTTTGATTCCCACCTCAGGGTCTGTGTGCATGGAGTTTGCATGTTCTCCCCGTGCTTGGGGGCTTTCCCCCATGTACTCCGGTTTCCTCCCACAGTAATTAGTAATAAATGGGCAGAAAGAATGCATCGCTCTCTGCAGCTCTAGCGTGGCACTGTGATACTGTAGGATGCCACCTGTGCAATAAGTTGAGTCATTAAAATTTCCTCGCTACTAAATATTCTACAGTTAATTGTTAGTTGTATTATAACAAAGTTATAATGCATAGCGTCTATGGGAGTCACGTGACAAAAGAACGAACGATCCGGACTAGAAGACTCATGAGATGAACTGCTCGTTTCTGTTTCCTGTACAGAACCAGCTGAGGTTTTGCGATGCTTTGCACATGCGCGCCCAGTACAAAAATGAACGTTAAAGACGTGTTCAAAAAGAACGAATCGTTCATGAACGACACATCACTAGTGTAAAGCACGCCTCCACTGGACTCTAGAAGAGCGGAGACGTGTTCTCAGGAGTGATGAATCACGCTTCTCTGTCTGGTAGTCCGACGGCCTTGTCTGGGTTTGGCGGTCGCCGGGAGAACGGTACTTGTCTGACTGCATTGCGCCATGTGTAGTTTGGTGGAGGGGGAGGAATTATGATGACGGGACAGGCCTTCCCGTCCAACATCAGTGTGTGACCTCACAAATGCACTTCTGGAAGAATGGGCAAAAACTCCCATTAAAAACACACTCCTAAATCTTGTGGAAAGACTTCCCAGAAGAGTTGAAGCTGTTTTAGCTGGAAAGGGGGCGGGGCCAACATCATTTTAAACCGTACTGGATGTTACTCAAGTTCATATGCATGTGACGACAGGTGAGCAAATACTTTTGGTAAGACATACAGATATATATATATATATATATTGCTCCATCCATCTTTTCTTATATGCCATAGTGCAAGTGTTAAACATACAAATATTGCATAAATAGTTTTCTCCCTCTCATTGAGAACTGTGTGTGTGTGTGTGTGTGTGTGTGTGTGTGTGTGTGTGTGTGTCAGTATGTCAGCTCAGAAAACAGACAAACAGGGTTACCCTTGTCAGATCGGTACACAGGTCAAAGCCACAGAGGGCTGGAAACAAATCAACAGAGCGAGCGTCGAGACCGACAGGAAGTGATGACCATATAAGGGCAACAATAACCCAGCAGGCTACAGGCACGAGGGCGGGAGTGTTTACTCGGCCCTGTGGTCGCGCTGTAACTGATATTTAATTGCTTTGTGTAATTGTAAAGTACGTGTGTGAGGTTTCCCAAAACATTTTGCGTGATTTGGTAACTTGCCACTCGCAGAGTGTGTGTGTGTGTGTGTTTACGGAAATTCCTCAAGGTTGTTACGGTTACATGGTGCGACGGGCATCTGTTCAAACAGGAAGTGGTGTGTGTGTGTGTGTGTGTGTGTGTGTGTAAGTGTGTGTGTGCGTGAGTGTGTGTGTGTGTGTGAGTGTGTGTGTGTGTGTGTGTGTGTGTGTAAGTGTGTGTGTGTGTGAGTGTGTGTGTGTGTGTGCGTGTGCATGAGGTGCAGCACAGGCAGTGAAGAGGACAAGACCCTGTGGATAATGAGATGTAAATGAGGCAGTGTGGAGAATAATGCTCTGCCGTTTATGCACCACACGTACACCGGTGTCTTTCTGTCTGTATGTCTGTCTGACTATACGTCTTTAACTCCCGAGGAGTTGGGCATACCTGCACATGCATATATCTGTCTCTCTGTCTGTCTCTCTGTCCGTTTCTTTCTTTATCCATCTATCTCTCTGTGTAATGGGTTTTAATTACTGCCGTGCATTCCTGATGAATCTCACGTTTTGTTTAATTGCCGAGATCAAGCTAAGCGTCTTAGAGCCGGAAGCTAGACATTAACCAATCAACATAGCCAGATGTCTCCGTCTATCTGTCTGTCTGTCTATCTCTCTCTCTCTCTCTCTCTCTCTATCTTTGTCTGTCTGTTACACTATTTGCATTTTTATGTACTGTATGTACCTTTATGCTTTCTGTCTTTTTTTTGTCTGTCTGTCTGTCTGTCCCTCCCTCTCTATCCTTGTCTGTCTCTCACTTTGGTTGCTTTCAGATATATGTACCTTCATGGCTGTCTGTCTTTTCCTTTCTCTGTCTATCTATCTGTCTCTCTCTCTCTCTTTGTCTGTCACACTCATTGTTTTTTTTAATGTATGTATCTTTATGACTGTCTGTCTTTTTCTTTCTGTCTGTTTGTTTGTCTATCTGTCCCCCCTCTCTGTCTCTATCTGTCTTCCACACTTGTTATTTTTTTGTATGTACCTTTATGCTTTCTGTCCTTTCCTTTCTCAGTTTCATCTATCTGTCTGTCCATCTGTCTGTCTGCCCCTCTCTCTCTCTCTCTCTCTCTCTCTCTATGTTTGTCTGTCTCTCACTTTAGTTGCTTTCTTTACAGTATGTACCTTTATGCCTGTCTGTCTTTTCCTTTCTGTCTGTTTCTCACTTTTTCTTTCTTTCAAAGAATATCCAGTTCTTCTTATTGTTGTTGTAATAATAATAATGGTGATGATGATGATGATGATGATGATTGATTATTATTATTATTATTATAAGTTATTATTGACATGCATGCAGTGAGTTTATACTGTATATTAGATGATGCTGTTGTCACACGCCGTCCCTCACCTGCTGCCAGATCCTCAAGGTTGTTACGGTTACATGGTGCGATGATGGGAGTCCAAATAGGAGCTGGTGTGTGTGTGTGTGTGTATGTGTGTGTAGGTGGGTCAGTTTGTCTGGGCCTGAGAGGCAGATAAAGGTGGGGATGTATTGGTTCATTTCGGTGAAGGATTCTGTGTGAATGTTGTTATATATAGAAGTACAGCTCTGTCTCTGTCTTATTTAGTGTTCACTACTGTCTCTCTCCACATTGTGTGTTTGTGTGTAGAACATGTCCTGGAGTAGGAACCCTCTCTTTTCTTACTCTTCAGACACTGCAGATGGAAATGTCCCTGCGCTTGGCTCCGACCTCGAGTACCTTTTCAGTTCTGTAATACGTTTCCCTGCAATCTACTTCAATCCCGACAAGTTTATGTCTGGTAACAAGTGGCTTTCTTATGGACACACTGCTGAATTCTTATCACATTGTGTACAGTACGTGTGTGTATGCGTGTGTGTGTGTAACACACTTACTTGCAATATAAAACATAGCTCTGGTTTCTGCTGTCCACTTTGATCACATTTGATGATGATCTCATACTCACATTTATTCTGTGATGTTGATGGTCCAGTCTTTTAATCGTGTGTTTTAATAATAAAATTATGACTTTTTTTGGGCCAGGAGGTGTTTAATATAAAGAAAAGTGTATTAAGTTCCAGTTATTAACCCTTCTTTCAAAATCTTTACCACTTGGAGTCCAAGCAGACCCCATTACCATTAGTATGATATACAGTAGATTGGAATTTAATTAGGTAATATTTAGGTCATTGCAGAAACCTAAAGGTCATGTGACAGGAACCGTAGTTCAAGGGTTCTATAAAGTTCCATATTAATCCATATTGTTCCACAATGGGCAGCATGGTGGCGTAGTGGTTCACACTGTCGCCTTGCACCTCCAGGTTCCAGGTTCGATTCCCAGTTTGCATGTTTTTCCTCCAGGGACTCTGGTTTCCTCCCACAGTCCTGCAGTCCCACAGACATGGAGGTTAGGCTAATTGGTGTTCCCAAAGTGCCTGTAGTTTGTGAATAAGCATGTGAATGTGTGTGTGTATATGTGTGTGTCTTGGGATGGATTGGCATACCCCACATCCCCTAAGTCTCCTGTGATAGGTTCCATCTCCCCATGACCCTGTACAGAGGATAAAGTGGTATAGAATGAGAACTCTTGCAAAAAAAGGTATAATTAGAAATCATGCACATATTGAAACAAGATAAAACCAAAATATAACCATGTACCTGAAATAAAGTAACAAATGTAACAGCAAATATTCTGCATATATATTCTGCATGTAACAGCTGATCAAGACCCATGTCTCTCATGAAGACGTATCCAGGAGAGTGAGACCAAACGTACAGTACCTCTGCTGCAGAGAAGACGTTCATTTAGAGTCACCAGCCCCAGAAATCACCAATTAACAACCAGCACCTCAGATTAGAGCCGTTATGAAGCTTTACAGAGCAGAAGGAGCAGATATA
>JAOVVB010000046.1:5670171-5683547 GCA_028570985.1 Heterobranchus longifilis
AAAAGAGAACACACACACACGCTTGCTCACACACACACACACACATTACAACATGCTGAAGAGATCTTAGGTTTGATAAACACTGAGAGGGAAAAGCCTGTAGTTAAATGTGTGTGTGTGTGTGTGTGTGTGTGTGTGTTTCTTCTTCTCCTCCACCGTGCCTACTCACCACCCACAGTCTTTTCTCCGCCTCCTTCTCTTCACCTCCTCCTCCTCCTCCTCCTCCTCCTCCTCCCTCTACGTGTCCCCCTGTCCCTGTACTGTCCTGTCTTTCTCATTCATCGTCACATCTCTCTTCTCCTCTTCCTTTATCTTGTTCCTTTTCCATCGGTACTCATTTCTTCTCCTTCTTTACATCTTCCTTTATCTTATTATGCTTTCTTCTTCTTCTTTACCTTATTTCTCCTCCTTTACTTTTTTCACATCTTTTTTCGTCCCTCGTTTATCCACCTTTCCCTCTTATTTTCACTTTGTGTTCTTCTTTTCCAAGTTTCTTCCTCTTTTTTTGCTTCATTCTTTTGATAATTAGGAAGTAATTATTACATCTTTATCCTTCTCTCTATTCTCTGTTTCTTTTCCTTTTGCTTTTTCAATCCGTCTTTTCCCCTCACTTTGTCTTTCTTTTTCTTTTTTCATTTACTTCTTCTTCTCCTTTATCTACATGTTTACTCTTTTTCTTTTACTTTCATTTGCTTTTTTTCCTTTTATTTCTCCTCTTCACCTTTTGTCAGATTTTTTGAATTATTATCTCTTCATCTTTTCTTCTCTTTCTTCTTCATCTCCTCCTGAATGTCCACATGAACTTTTTTTATTCCTCTAGTTCTTCCTCCTATTTTTCCTTTTGATCATCCCCTCCTTCATATTTTTATCGTTTCTCATCTTCTCCTTTTCCTCCTCCGTGTCCTCTCACTTCATCTCCCCCTCTCCTTACATCTTCTTAAATTCCTCTTCATATAATCATTTTATCCTGCTCTTCTCTCTCCTTTGCTTCTTCTCTTCTTCATCTTTTCCTTGTTTTCCATCACCTTCTGCTTTTTTCTCATTTATTTACTTTTATTTCTCTTTCTCCTTGTATTCCTATTTTCCACCTTCATCTTTTTCTCTGTACTTTCTGTATTTTTGTTTCTCCACCAAATCCTCCTCTCTGTCATTATTTTTTTTCTCACATCTTCTACTTCTTCTCTTCTTTTCTTTTTTTTCTCCTGGATTATTCTGCATGTGTTTATTTATCCTTTACTGCTTCTCCTCCTTCTGATCCTCCATCTCTCCATCTCCTCTTCAGTCCTTTCCTTATAAAACCTTACTTTGTTTCTCTTTGGTTTTATCCATCTTTTTTCTTCTCCATCTTGTTTTTCTTGTCATCTTCTTCTCCATGTTCCTCCTCTTCCCCTCTTCCTCTTTGATTTCTTCTTTTTCTTGCTTCTAATTTTCTTTTTTTTTTATCAATTTTGTGATCAGTTTTGTTCTCCCTATTCATTTCACATTCTTGTTTTTTTTCCATCTTGTCTTTTTTGTGTTTCTAGTTTATTTTTCTCCTCATTTCCTTGCTCCACCTATCCTTCTACTCATCCTTCTTTTTCTCCTGTGCATGGCCTCCTTCACATCATCACACCTCCATCAAATCCTCTTTTCTCCCTTTGTCTTTGTCTCCTCCTTTGCCATGTCCTTAATTCTTTTGTCTTCCATTCGCATTGTCCACCTTTATTCTCCTTTATTCATTGCTTCTTCACTATTTCTCCTCATTCTTTATTCATAGTCCTTTCTCTATTCCTCCTTCTTCTCCATGCTTCTGCCTTACGTATTTCTCCTTTGCTCAGAGAGAGAGAGAGAGAGAGCGCAGGATGAAGGGTGCGATGCTCGCAGCTGCCTCACTCACTTGTTCCTGCTCTGTCTTTCCATGCAGAAGACAATGCTGGAATATCAGATAGACTTCCTCTCTTTTTCCTTTTTTCTTTGTTTTTCTCTTCCTGTTTTTACATTTGCATTTGTTTCTTCCACTCTTGTTGATTTATTTATCAGTGATTCTCATTTCTTGTATTATCCATGAGCCTGTGGTTTCTGACTGCTGGCATTTTCCCTTTCATTGACTCTGACAGGTGAGGAACAGTGTTTGGGTTTCGGAGCGAGCGATTCAGGCATCAGATAAAGCCCAAGAGTTGTGATGTGAATCCTGATGTGATGTGACCCCATATTTTTCCTACAGGAAACCGTGTGTGTGTGTGTGTGTGTGTGTGTGTGTGTGTGTCAGACTGTGAGAGAAAGTGAACATGGCGTCTGTCATACGTACATGTGTGTGTGTGTGTGTGTGTATGACATCTATGACACATTTTCTGCTATGGCAATAAAAATACACATTTTCCCATTTCTAAGGAAGCTTTGAGCTCCGCCCACTTCACAAACACATCATATTGTATGTCCCTAAACATCCCATTTTCTGTTTTATATACACACACAAGGATCCTTCAAGGCTTTTGATGAAATTTCTGGTGAATGCAGGTGTCAAACAGGTGATCAAAAGGTTGAACAAGTTGAATCAGGTTGAACAGGGGAACAAAACATGGAAATTTTGGGTCCATGGCCAGGAAACTCCCCAGACCTTAATCCCATTGAGAACTTGTGGTCGATCCTTAACAGGTGGATGGACAAACAAAACCCCACAAATTCTGACAAACTGCGAACATTGATTATGGTAGAATGGGCTGCGCCATCAGTCAGGGTGTGGCCCAGAAGTTGATTGACAGCATGCCAGGGCGAATTGCAGAGGTTTTGAAAAAGAAGGATCAACACTGCAAATATTGACACTTTGCATAAATGTTTGTGTTGTAATTGTCAATAAAAGCCTTTGACACTTATGAAATGCTTGTAATTAAACCAGAGTAACATCTGACAAAAACATCTAAAAACAGTGAAGCAGCAGACTTTCAATTAATTAATATTTAAGAAAATTAATATTTATGTAATTCTCAAAACTTTTGGTCATGGCTGCCAAGAGAACATCTGTGTAAGTTCTCTTTAACATCACATTCGAAATAAAAAATCTTTCTACATAAGCTATATCTATGAATATTTGCATTGCTATGTCTAATGGAACTGTTGGTAATTGTTCCATTTGTGTCGGTGGATAAGCTAAAATAAATTGCTCATATTAGTCCTTGTGCACTGAAAAAAGTGTAAAAAAACAAACAAAAAACAGGTGAACCAGAAAGTGCAGCAAGAAGCAATGTAGAGGGAACATGGGACATTAGGGCAAGATAACTATTCATGAGGCTTCCCAATGAGACAGAGAAACAATAGAGTAGAAATATATAAATCACTGTGAAACATAGAACAGATGAACACATTAGGATAACAAACTGGTGATAAGCTGAATACCGGACTCAAATCCATAAGAAGGAGCTGTTTATCACTTGTATTAATAAACATAAAGTGAAATGTGAAAACTATTAATTTTTCAGTGCTAACATTCTCTTTCTCTCATTTGTTTCCTCTTACAGGTGTGCCAAATAATGTGGGTCCAGTGAGTAAGTAACCAAATCCAGTACAATAATCTGGGGCAGTGCATGACGCCTGGCTTTCGCTCATCAGGTCCACTTGGTGTCCGATATTCATTTCTGAAATACAGTTAGATCGTCCTTTAACAGCGGAGAGGAGACAAGTGGGAATGCCAGTGTATATTGCAGGTTGTGATTGATTGAAAACATTAAAGTCAATGTATTGAGAACTGGAGAAAGTAGTCTGACGAAGAGATAGAGTTGAAAATTAATTTTGGGAACAAGCCTAGGGAAGTAGCCCAAGAAATGGGTCTAGGGAACAAGTCTGTAGAAAGAATCTAGGATAGAAAGGATGCATATCTGAGAAAGTGTAAGGAAGTGTAAGTACAGTATGTGGAAGGAGTCTAGAGCACCAAACTAATTTGGAAACAAATCTAAGGAAAGGGTCTTAGGAAGATACCCAGCAAGGAGTCTATGGAAAGGGTTTATGAAACATGACTAAGAAAAGAGTTTAGGGAAAGAGTCTAGGGAACAAGCCAATGGAAGACATCTGGGGTGCAAGTCTAGGGAACAAGTATAAGAAAAGAGTCTAGGAAAGGAGTCTAGGGATCAAGTTTAGGTAAGGAGTCTAGGGAGAACGTTTTTGGAGCAAGTCTAGGCAACAAGTACATAGAAGTCTAAGGGGGAAGAGAAAGAGTCTAGGAAAGGATTCTAAGGAAAAGCTTAGGAAAGGTGTCTGGGGAAGTAGTCCAGGGAACAAGTCTAGGGAAGGAGTCCAGGGAGCAAGTCTAGGGAAGGAGTCCAGGGAGCAAGTCTAGGGAAGGAGTCCAGGGAGCAAGTCTAGGAAAGGAGTCCAGGGAGCAAGTCTAGGGAAGGAGTCTAGTGAAAGAGTCTAGGAAAGGATTCTAAGGAACATGCTTAGGAAAGGTGTCTAGGAAAGGAGTCAAGAGAGCAAATCTGGGGAACAAGTCTAGGGAATAAGCATTGTAAACAACTCTAGGGAAGGAGTCTTGGGTTTTCGATTGACGATTTAGCAGTGCAAAAATATGAGCACCAATAAAACAATGAAAACGATGACATCTTTTGATGAAACAGAGGAGAAAAGGTTGACTTAACTGCTTCACAAAGTAAACAGAAAACATAAAAACAAACAATAAAAGGAAACATTAAAAAAAATCATTGCACATAAGAAAATCAGAAGAAAAACAGTAAAATCGGACAACAGTAAAACCAGTAAAACCTTGCTAATCTGTGTTAAAAGCCAAGGAGAAAAGATAAGTGGAAAGATCTGTAACAGATCGGAGCTCATTAGGCAGATTATTCCACAGTTTGGGGTCAGCCACAGCGAATGCCTGATCCCCCCAGTGCTTGCGTTTTGACCGGGGTAGCTCCAGCATTAACTAATTCAACGAACTAAGTGGGCGACTGTGGCTGTGTACACATACAGTACCAGTTCAGTTAAATATGCTACAGCTATGCCATTGAGAAACTTAAAAACAAATAATAACATTTTAATTTGGACTCTAAAACTCACTGGTTGAAGGACAGGAGTAATATGTGAAAGTTTTGAAGAGTTTGTTAAAAATCGATCAGTAGCATCAGGCTGACTGATGCCGAAATACAAAGCATTACAGAAGTCCAGTCTTGAGGTTATAAAAGCATGAATTGATGTCTCCATGTCCCTCTGGCCAAGAAAGGATTTGACCTTGGCTAATAAGCGGAGTTGAAAGAAGCTAGCCCGGAACACGTCATTGATCTGTTTATCAAAACAGAGATCAGTATCAAAAATCAATCCAAGATTCCTGACCTCAGATTTCGGATAAGTTGACAGACCCACCGAATTTTGGGGGAGGAGGTCCAGAGTACTATGACCACCAAACATAGTAAAGGTGTATTTATTTTCATTAAAAAGTAAAAAAAATTGTGAGATAGCCAACTGTTAACCTCTGACAAACAATCCACCAATGGTTGTAGAGGACTAGGGAAGTCCAGACTCAGTGGAATGTATAACTGAATGTCATCCACATAACAGTGGAATGACAAGTTATATTTATTGATGATAAAACTTAAAATATACAAAGAGAACAGATTAAGTCCAAAAACCGAGCCCTGGGGTACTCCACATAAGAGGGGAGTGCATCACCTCGCCTCACAACAAAGCTTCTGTTTAGAAGATAGGATTGAAACCAAATTAAAATAGATCCTCGTAGACCTACAAAATTTTTAAGCCACAAAATGAAGATTTCTTGATCCACAATGTTGAAAGCAGCTGTTAGATCGAGCTGTTAGTTAAACTAATCGTAAATATAATTATGATCCAAAAACTGTTGCAACTGATGAAAAACCACTTTCTCTAAGACTTTGGATAAAAATGGCAAATGTGAAACTAGTCTAAAATTACAAAGTACACTGGGGTCAAGCTGAGGTTCCTTAAGAAGCGGCACACATCTGGTACTATGCCTAGCCTTCCATGTACAGGAAAAATGACCATATATGGAAAGTGGAAAACCAAAACATGCCATTTGATGCCCAATTTTTGCAGGGTCAAAAGAATCCCAATCAATTTAGACCAAATCCTCAGAGGTATTCATCATCGTTTTAGGTTTTGAATAATTTGGTAGAATTTTGGAATATCTTCAAATTCAGTCTATTTTTGGACAAATATTTCAGATTAAAATTACAGTATTTTCGACAGTTTAACTGTACTTTGGCCAACCTGACTTTATGTCCTGCATTTTAGACAGTTAAAATGGACTTTTGACCGAATTTACTGCATTTTGGACATATTTTTATACTGTAGCTTAGATAATAGACTTAATTTTGTGAGCATCATGAACCATAATCCTGCGGCAGCTGTTGTAAAAACATTGCTTTAAAAATAATCGCGGAGCAATTTTAGATTAAAAACAAACAAGCCCCAGTGTATTTCCCCCCAGTGTATGCATAGTAATTATATAGAGAACGTATACATTACATATATAAACATGCTTAATTTAAAACACAGCGCTTTTCCACCAAATCTGCATGAACATCCAGAATAATTATTTCCGCCAGTGAGAGTCAGGCACATTTCTGCTTCTAGTGTGTGTGTGCCTTTATTCAGTGTAGAAAATGTGACAACGCTTTGAGTATAGCTGATCCAGTTTTTCAAAAAGCCCAAAGGATTACAAAAAAAAAAAAAGAAAGAAAATCCTCATCTGTGCACTTTTTGTTCAAGGCGAGTGTTAATTACAGCTTAGTTAAGCTAGCTTAGCTCCTGTCCATGTGCTTTTGTGAGGTGATATTAAAGCCGGCCGTCCCATGCATACAATTTCCTCTTTTTGTATGCATTATAAATAAATGGCACACAAACACACACACACACACACACATACACACATGCGTAGACACAGACGCTTATTGAAGCCCGAGCCGTCTCCACAAGCACGACGAGGAAAAGGTCATTTTAATATGAGCAATGCGGCATTATCTAGTCCAGCCGGGGGCCTCGAGTTACAGCAGCTGGGAGGCTCAATAGCAGAACAGCAGCCAGAGAAATATCGAGCGAGTCAAAGTGCATCCAGAGACCAGCTGTTTCAACATCAAACCGCCGTCCTCACGGGGATTCTTCTGGATCATTCTCTGCAGGGTGCGCAAACACGCCTCCGTTCTCCACACGCGGCGCCGATTCAATTCCGGCCCTTTGCGGGAGTCGTGTTTGTTCCTTTTCACTATCACAGAAAATCGCTCAGTAATAGCACCGGTCTGGTAAATATCTCCTTTAATAATGTCAGGAAGTGGGGAATCGAAGCTCTGGAAGCGGAGGAGAAAGTTAAAACCACATACCGGATGGAGACTTGTTCAGCGAGCTTGCGTCTACTGACCAGATTAAATATTTAACTCGAATGAGAAATCTGTGCATTATTATTATAACAGCTTCCCTGCTTCGAAAATTAGGTCTCATTCCCACGGGATCACCCTGAGGTGAGAAAATATCAAGATGTAGGGGTCAAAGGTCACGAAGAAGGCAAATCCTTAGTCTTTTAATGCAGTTTTTTTTCCTTAAATGGAGGTATATTTAATGGAAATCCAATCATTACATCATATTTATATTTACATTCTGTCTGAGGTCATGGATGTACAAAGATTTTAGGTTCAAAGAAGTAATCGTCCTTGTCTTATCTTCTATACCGCTTAATCCTGTGTACAGGGTCGTGGGGGCCTGAGGCGGGGAAGTATACTTAGGGCCTGAGGCAGGGTACACCCCGGACACACACACACACACATTAAAAACATTCAATTTCAGTTACAGATTTCTAATCTTAAACAGATAAATTCTGGAAAAACGAATCGAAAAACCTGAAAAAGTCCAAAATAATTTTTTTCTGCAATTATATTATTTGCTACATTATTGTAGCACTTTAACTTGAAGAAGGCATAGCAAAGCGTTTAAAAAAAACCAAACAGTGCTCAGTTTTTTAGGAGACTCTCATTTGAAACAGATCTAATCTCTATCGATTCAGTTTGTAAGCAGATGTCAGCTATCATAATGTCTGTGATTCTCCTGTACTGTCTCATCATCAAAAAACAAACAAACTAAGGCTTACACACTCTGCACACCACCTCAGGCAAAGATTTGTGATGTTTAATAGACAGAATAGCAGAATAAATAGACTTGTGTAATAAGAATCTGACATAGCAGAACTGAGGCATTATTTCTCCGTCGATGTGAGTGAAGCGAAGAGCTGATGATGATGAAGCTGGTGTTTGGGTTTACACACTGTTACTGATCTTTATCTCAGGTGACGAGACAGAGACAGATGATCAGCAAAGCGAGAGTTTATTTCTTTATCCAACAACAGGGCTATTTTAAAAAATTTAAAAGTAATTGTCACATCCTCCGTGCAGTCCTGACCTCGCTCCAAGACATTTCCACATTGGGTCATTAAAGGAGTTCCTGGGAGGCCGGGGTTTCAGGTCGTGGCTCCAGCGTACTGAGAAGACTTTCTACCTTGATGGTGTCCAAGCACTAGTGAAACACTGGGATAAGTGCATTACTGTAGCATTAGATTATATAGAGAAATAAAGGGAGTTTTTACTCTCAGAACTGTGTTCTGTTATTCTGCACAATCAAAAGTCCTCATTCGATTTGAACACCAGCGCTCGTATAAACACATTTAAACTCTCAAATTTCTCTAAAAGGCAAACATATAAGAGAGTAATATTTCTGGATCTCAGATCACACATAGGACTCTTGATAAATATAAAGATATGGTGTTATGAATCTCTGTTTCCTGTAAATATTCTCAGTAATTGTCTAGCAGGTCTAAGTCAGTGTAACTGGAGCTTCCATGAGTACGTTTAAATAGGTCTTGGAGACAAGTCCTCGTGCAGAGAGTGCCAGACGTATTACTTACACCTGATAAGAAAAAGAAATGAATGACGGTGAACACCCAAGTGGACATCCTCCCATTCTCCCAGTCCTTCACTCGTCATTATTATTGTGTGTATCTGTACTGTATGTCTGTGTATGCGTGTGTTGTGTAAGTGTGTGTTACTGTGAGGTTCTTGCATGCGCTGCATGTTCTTTCCACGTTCCCCACTGAGCTGCTCCTGCTGTTCATACACACACAGACGTTTCATACTCGTGTGTTCATGCACACACAGCCTGCCTTTCCACCGACACGCATACACCGTGCACCTTTATACCAAATTAGAGAACTGATTTCTTAGTGAAAGCTATTGTGATATATCGCTAAATTGCAATACATAAAAACTGTTTAAATGTTATGTTTACAGATATACCTATTGTATGTTGTAGCTAAAATGGAGTTGTGATTTCTATGTGTATAACTATATACACATATACTAATTATATACAGTATGTATTGCTCAGCTGTGGGTAAAGGGGAGCTAATAGATTTGCAGGTCTGCATAAACATGATTGGAAATTAGAAATATGTCAGGATTTAGTACAGACTTTAAAATTAAAAAAAAGAAAAGAACGTTCAGCCATTATTCTCCGAAGCTAAATTTATATTAAAGTGTTGTAAACAGTTATATATGTTTTATTTGTTTTAATTCAGAGCTGCGTACAAACACAGGGCCGTATTCAGAGACTTGAGATGAAAAGAGGTGTCAGTGTTGTTGTTTTTTTGCGGGGAAACTTCCGAGTGATCAGAGTCGGCTTATTATACTTGAGGTTATTTTCTCGCTTTCAATTTAATTAATTAACTTCGTCCATGTGTCGTTATCCGCCCATTTCCAGATTTCTAGTCGAGCCTAAGGCGTTCGAGATGATGTTTTTCACCAGCGTCCAGACCACTGCTTTCAAACGCAAGCCACCTGTCGTTAAATAAAAATAAATAAAGAAACGAAGAAGAACAAAAAGACAGGGAGACAGTTGCTGTGAGATGTATAGCTGCTTAAATACTGCAAATTGTAATTATCACATGAATCACTGGGTTCAATTGAACAATACTGTGTCCACGGTCATTCCTCAGCGGCTTGATATAGCACGTGCTTTTATTTTGCATTTCATCTATTTTTTTATTTTTTTTAATTAATTTTTTTATTTTAATATCACATTCCAACACAACTTAACGAAGACATGAGATACGAATCAGAGTTTGTGAAATCGTCACACATTTCTCTTTTTCACTTTTTCCTTTTTTTATGATTCTTTGAATTTTCACTATTAATTGTTAGAAATTGATTCATGCACAATAATTAACTAACTATCACAGTAGTGCGTCTATGATCTCTGAATAAAGCCCTGAATCTGTACCAGTGTCGGTGTATATCAATTAGCGTCCGCCTTACAAAGGTCTGTGACGCACTTTCACGTATGATGTGGCGCAAACAAAATTGTCTTCTCACGCAAATTACTTTTACGTTCCGGATCACGTGCAGCAGGAGCTGGCTTTCAGGGTGTTTTTTAAAAATTATAAATTATTAACTCCTGATGGGTTGATCAGGTTCAGATCACAGTAATTATGTGGATCGGATTTATTTATTTATTTCTTAAAACAGATTTTATTTTTTTTTTTCCATGTTGGTGAAAAAACAAAGCCCTTACAGAGGACACACACTTACCATTCAGCTTCACACACGCCAATCAGCCGGCGATTGTTTGCTCTCGCCGAGCTTACTGAGTGTTTGTGTCTGTGTGTGTGTGTTCACTGAGCAAAAACCACCCAACACACACCCCGAGCTCGAGAAAGGCAGCCGAGCGATCGGCGTCCTTGAGCGCAACGAGATTACACCCGAGCGTTCGTGAACCGAGTGTTAAAAAAAACACACACACACACAACGAACGCAGCAGTTTCTCTGTAAGCATAATTGAATTCCTTATTGACTTTTCTCAATTCTATCTCCCGCTTATTAAGCCTGCCGAGACCTGCCTAGTGTGGGTATTAGGGCAAAATTAATATTTTAAGGCGCTGTACAGGATTGCATTTCATTAAAGGAGGGGCACTGATTAAAAGCAGTCACTGCTCATTTAGCCAATTTTACCTGTTTTTTTTATAATTTTTTTCATTCAGCAAAAATGAACAAAGCAAACAGAAGTGTAAAAACTAATCAGCTTCAAAATGTATTTTTTTAATTTATTTTATTGGCTTTTTTTTTTTTTTTTCATTTCTACCTCTTCAGTGTGAGCAGTGTGTTTCAGAAAGCAATACGTCGTAAACACTTTATATTCAGCGTGTCGTGAGAATGAGGTTGAACGGTTAAGGGTGTCCTCTCTGCTTTACAGCAACGGGATAAAAACAAGCAGTGTTTCTCTTTCCTTCAGATTCAGCTGCTTCAACATTTTTCCTGCATTGATTAACTGCTTTAAGAACTTGTAACTTCTTTTTCTATAAGTGATGTCTGTAAGTTTTTAACGCGCCCTTCTTAGTTCACTTGGGTTGAATCACCTGGTGGGATGGGAAGCTCTCACTACGTCAGGGTGGGCCACTAGCTAGTGGGCCGAGGCTGGCCAATTGATCAGATTTAAAGAATTCAAGCAAGAAAAAAATTTATTTACATTTACCTAATGTTGCTAGGAAGCTAAGAAACTAGCAAAATAGTAAACCCAAATAGCTAAAGATTTGACTTTCATTACTAAGGGGGAAAAAATGCCTTTCCAAATAGTTGAGAAGTTGCTTCATGGTAAATGTATGAATATCAAACACATCCGATAAAATGATAACTTTTTGTGTGGAAGTGGAACCAAACTAATCTGAAAATTATTTCTTGTGATATGCTAAGAGGCATTTTAAAAATCATAATATTTAAAGGCACAGTGACATCTAGTGGATTTCTTTAACATAGCACACCTCAACCAAATGGTAGAGATGGCTGAATCAGACTGTGAAGAAGAATGTTCAATTATTTGTCACATGTACTTTTACAGCACAGTGAAATGTCTTCTTCGCATATCCCAATTAGGAAACTGGGGTCAGAGCGCAGGGTCAGCCAGCTTACAGCGCCCCTGGAGCAGATAGGGTGAAGGGCCTTGCTCAAGGGCTCAACAATGGCAGCTTGGCGATGCTGGGGCTCGAACCCCCGACCTTCTGATCAGTAACCCAGTAACCCACAGCCTTAACCAGGCTCTTAACTGAGCCACCACTGCCCCATAAGATGTTGCCTATATAAGATGTTAATTATACCAGTAAGAGACGAGCACTAAGACCCAGCAGGGTTGAAGATTACCTGATTACGGATTTCTCTGCCTCTGTTATATATCTTTCCTCTACCTACACTCGTTTTTTTGTGCTCCGCCCTGTCTATGAGGCGCCGAACTCCGCTAGCATCAGTGCGCGAGACCGAGTGTGTTCACTCCGCTCCACGCTCAACTAAAGTTTTTTTTAATAATCAAACGTCTCCGTGCCACGTGCCACAACGAATTATGA
Organism: Heterobranchus longifilis; assembly: GCA_028570985.1. Lineage (NCBI taxonomy): Eukaryota > Metazoa > Chordata > Actinopteri > Siluriformes > Clariidae > Heterobranchus > Heterobranchus longifilis. Next base: position 5,682,539 of record JAOVVB010000046.1, read on the forward strand.
AATTCGTTGCCAACTATTTTAGTAATTGATTTTTATAGATTTAATGGATTTGTTGTTGCAGCCCTAGTCAGGTCAAACACCACAACAGTGTGTCCACCATTTTGTAAACGTTGAGATGTGATACACCCGTCATATACAGTGTACAGTTACCCATGATGCACTGCAGCGTCTAATGATCCTTAGTGTGGAAATAACAACAGAGGGTCTGATCGGCTGAAGAGTCAGAGACACTGAACAAAGAGAGAGAGAGTGTGTGTGTGTGTGTGTGTGCGCGCGCGCACGCAAGTGCGCGTATGTACACACCTCTCTGAGCTCTCTGATCTGCTCTGATAATCCTCCAATCTCAGAGTACGACACACTCCCCGGGTCCTCATGAGACATGTTATACACCAACGGGTCCACCTCACGCGGCAGGTACCTATACACACACACACACACACACACACAAACACACAGCATGTGTTATAGCACTGAGGAAAGCCAGTGTACAGGATTTATGTTAAAGATCACGGTCACGTGTGTGTGTGTTTGTGTGTATACACACCTCATGATGGTCAGCGTGGTCATATCCAGCGCCACACGGGTCCCAGGCTTCAGCTTTGTCTTATCCAGCTGTTTAAAAATACACACACACACACACACACACACACACCATTAATTAAACACACACACACACACACACACACACACACACACACACACACACAGGGAGTGACATCACACAGTCAGAGCACTTACCTGTCTCCTGCAACCCACCACATAGCGCGGCCCATTAGTGGCTTTAACAATAACTGAAACACACACACACACATATATTGATTAGATGCCAGTGGTGTCAGTCTGTCTGTCTGTCCAGCCAGATTCTGTCACATCATCACACAAAACTGTCTGGACAGAATCTCCTGAATCTCCTGCAGTCCTCAGATCTCTGTCTGAAGTTTAATCTGCACCATCAGTGAATCTAAATGTGGAGTAAAAGTGATGTTATGAACAGTTATGTGTGGGATTT
>JAOVVB010000046.1:5734186-5744318 GCA_028570985.1 Heterobranchus longifilis
AATAAATTCTTAAATCCTTGTGCTCTGGTGTTTATGCTATAAATTGGTCATGTTCACCCATGGGGTAAACATTTGTGGTATTTTTATCCAACATTTTAATGGTTAGTGATCGGTGCATAACATAATTAGCATGTTGCTAGCATGCTGCTAATATGATTAGCATGTCACTAATGTGATGCTAGAGTGATTAGCATGTTGCTAGCTGACTCCGATGTTTTGCCACAGCAAGCACCACTCACATTTTCCTCAGAAAATTTAAATAGTTGTTGTTACTATTGGTTAATCTTAATGATGTAAGTGTAAAGAAACAGACAGTGAAAAGAAGAGTTTAGTATTCCAGTAAAGTTGCTTAGGATGTCGATGTTTTATTCGGTTGTTTACTATGCTGTTTATAATATTATAGATATAAAATCGCAAACAATGAATTTGTTGTCTGATCCAGATTTAAGTTTCTTACTCTCATAACTTCTTCCTATTGGTATAAACATAATTCATAGCAGTTGCCAAATATTAAAGATGGTATTACCTAATAAGATAATCTTGTGATAGCTTAGCATGGTTATTATGCAAACTTCAACTTTAAAAAAAAAAAAAAAAGAAGACAAAAAATTGTAATTTAGCGTTAAAGGCACAGATAATCCATACATGATAGTCACAATGGTATGTTTATAAAAACATTATATTTTATAATATAGTTAGTTATAGTATAGTTACCTCAGGCTTTAAAGAGGTACTTCTACAGGTTTGAGGATAAATACTGCCCTCTAGAGAAGCTTTTATTAAAAGTATTATTTTATGGACATACAGTGGAACCTTAGATTGCAGGCATAATTTGTTCCGGAACTGTGCTTGTATAGGAAAGCACTTGTATATCAAGTATATAATTAATACAAATTAATACAAAATATAAAGTAAAAAATTAACCTGCACTTCACCATACCTGTAGTGAATGATACCAGAGAGAGGAGGGTGGGGAGGTGTGGGCTGCTGTGTAGGATGACTTTGCACACACACACACACACACACACACACACACACCAGTTTACCGAGAGATTCTCACTCGCACAAGCATGCACACACATATACACACACACACACACACACACACACACACACACACACACACACACACCTGCGCAAACACAAGCACAAAATAAAAGATGCTTTAAATGCACACTTGTGGTCATAGGGTTATAGTAAACAGTACACGTGCGCATGGTTGTTGATTATACGAGTGATGCACGCGCACTGAGACAGAGCAAGGAAGACGATTACCACATCGTGCGAGAGAAAAGAACCATTGGCTTAGTTGTGATCACGTGATGCTCAGCGTCAAAACAAGAAGCACATGCGTGCCACCTGATACTCGATTATACTTGGTATATATTTATTACATTTTTTTGCTCGTCTTGCGGGTTACTCGTAATCCAAGTAAAGAGAACTGTATTATTATTAGTAGTAGTTTATAGAAAGGTTTTAGATTCTAACTAATAAATAAATACATAAACACCTTACTAATTTCTCTGTTACTCTCTGAAAAATCACTGTGGACTTTTAATTTAACATCAGTATATTAATATAACATCAGTTATCAAATAAAAAGAAGCAAATATACACATGTATCTGCTTCTTTAACTGATAAAAAATAATTTTTTTGAATCAGTGTCTCTACCACAAAAAAGAGAGCTGGAGAAGAGCAGATATGAGCACACAGAGCAGTATCAGTCAGAGTTACAAAAATGTACTGAGCACTGAGACACGTTTTATGTGGGACATCTTGCATGCTTAAATAGACACAAGACGTCAGATGGAGTCAACTTAATTTGGGGATTCTTTGAACCTTCAGAATCAAAACATGTTACATGAAGTAGGAACATTATTTTGAAGTAAGATAGGTGATTATATCCAAATAGAAATGTACAGATTATAACATTTTTTAAATAATATTATCACCCACAGCAACACAAAATAATACATACTCACATCTACTAACTAAAGGTGCATGCACTATGTTGTAATTAAATAAAATGAGAGCAGGCCCAAGATGTGCTATTACTAAGAAGAGAACCCTGAGCAGCGTCTGAGTCTCCTCAGTCTGGAGCACATGTGTACAGGAACACAAGGAGAACACAAACCCACGGTCTGCTCCTCCACAAGTTTCCAGTCAGACAGGCCTGCGGCCAACCTCTCATGCTGTTACTAGGCAACGTTCATATGATGGCAATTAAGACACGCATGACACCTGCACTAGGGTGACCATATTTTGATTTCCAAAAAAGAGGACGATCGGCACGGCCTCCAGACGAATTCAGACAAGCTTCTTGGTGGTTGATGAACATTATTTATTATACTTCAAAGTTGCAGAGTTAACCTCAGGAAAATGGAAATGCCTTTTTAAGCAAAGTACTGATGCAATCCATGGACCTGTAACTGTTGTGATGTTTCACTGTATGAAAAGCCATTGCACCTTCTGATGCATTTACTGTACATCATCCTCTGATTTTTTTTTGGTCTGACAAAAAACTCTGTCAACTTTACAGATGAACTCTCACCTGGCACAGCTTTTTTATATTTCCCGGTGTCCATGTGGGCTTTCAGATTCCCAGCACCTTCATTGGATACCGAGACATATGTACCGGCTTTGCACACGGTGCACTACGCCTCCCACTTGTCCCAACCGGGACGGTATGTGGGAAATTTTCTTTGCAGTTCATCTGTGAAGCTGCACTTACGCTTCGGCATTTTCCCTGCTATACTGCTCCGCTCTCTGCTCTGATTTCTGTCTGTGTAATGGTCGTGTAATGGTCCTATGAAAAACCGGACATTTTCGTGAATTTATAAAACCCACCAGGACGCCCCGGACAGGACATAAAAAGTGTCCGGGCAAAAGAGGATGCTTGGTCACCCTAGGCTAGAGTAGAATTCCCAGCTATGGATGGATTTTAAATTGGTGATCTCCAGAAGATAGAAAAAATGTAATTTAATACATTTTGTTCAGGGATACACCCTGGACAGACTGCCAGTGCATTACAGGGAGAACAGGCAAACTCCACACACAAAGACCCTAGGCAGGATGCTGGAGGTTCAAGGTGATAGTGCTAACCACTACACCACTGTATCGCACTTTAATACTGGTGAATTGAATCAAGTTAAAAATCAAGAGTCTACAGTAGTTTTGATATACAGCTCTATACTCTATGTATACAGTCAATACATTCAGTTTTGTAATTGTGGTCAAATTGGTGAAGTATGAAACGAATAAAACACTTTTTGGGAAAAAATAATTAACTACCAGGTGGCAAGAGCTATGACACCTCATATCATTGGTGATTATTTTCCTATAACAGCACAAGTGTTTCATTCCCTACGGCCAAGTTGAGGAACCTCTTTAAACATCGTTAGTTGTACCGTTGTGAAAAAAAGGAATGTGTAGGGTGATGTACGGTTCATCAGATGTGCATCGTAAGCTACGTGCATTTAAAATGCTTGAAACAGCGGTGATGGGTGTGAGCTGCTGGCCTTGAGCAGCCATGAATCAGTGCCGTGTGTGTAATTCACAAAGACATCTGCAGCAACGATCAGCTCCCGTGCTTATGCAGCGCTGAGTCGAGTGTGAAAACAAGGTGTGTGGCTTGATATTTACACTCCCGTCTAGTGCCTCTCGAATGATGGCTCCCTGATGGCCGCGGGAAAAGGCAATAAACAGCGCCGGGCCTTAAAGACACGCCTCCGAGACAGCGGCAGGCAAATAACGAAAACATTTTCACCTTTCCGTGATGTGTTTACCGTGCTGCTGTGATATTAAAAAAAAGCATAGAGCGAAGGGGATGAAAATGCCATGGAGGAAGCACAAGAGGCGTACATGCATGAGCTCGAACGAGCTGCTCGCGTCATCTGGACCGCGCTTCAATCTGCTGAACTGCTCTGATGAGGTCTACAGGGGCGAGTTATTATTTATCACTTATTATTTATCACGCATCAGCTCCAGATTCCCTCCAGTCTCGTTTTTTTGGTCCCTGCGTGACTAAAATGGAAATGTCAACTAAAAAATGCTAACATTGCTAACAAAAGGGGAAAAAAAAAAAGATCAGCATCCATCAGCAGCGTTCAGATAATTACGGTCTACAATCGGTTATGCAAATATGATCACCGCAATCATGCTCTACAAGCTGGGATGATTTGTTGCGCCACGTTAGCGTGATTTGATGAAGTGGATCAGGTCTGGTGTAGTAACGATGCCAACTTCCTAACGAGCAGGGATGTGTGGAGAGAAAAACCTCGTTGTGTAGTAACGTCCATGTGACAAATCTAAAATGATTTAAATGAACCTGATGGTTGAAGAATAGTGGCTTGTTCACAGGGACGTTTACAGCAGACATACTGAGATTAAAAATCCTGATTTTTCCTTGATGGACTCTCCAGGTTCGCTTTCGGTTTTCTGACAGTTTCAGGACATGCTTTGCGTGCAGTCTTTCTTTATTATCTTATTAAGTTCAAGAAAGAGAAAAAAGCGAGGGTGGTGACTAAACAACCTGTTGCAGCTGCTGTATCATGAGTGAGAACTATAACTGTATCGAATGTACTGGATTAAATGTATTTTTTATAGGAATTATCAGCTCGAACTGTGTTTTGTTTCTTCCTTAATACTGTATTTAAATACACTTGTGTGAAAAAGTGTTTGCCCCCTTACTGATTTCATTTTTTTTTGCATGTTTGTCACACTTTAATGTTTCAGATCATCAAACAAATTTAAATATTAGATAATTAGACAATGATAACACAAGTAAACACATCATGCAGTTTTTAAACGAAGGTTTTTATTAGTAAGGACAAACAAAATCCAAAACGTGTTTGCCCCCTAAATCTAATAACTTGTTGGGCCACCCTCAGCAGCAACAACTACAATCAAGCGTTTTCAACAACTTTCAGTTAGTCTGTTACAGCGCTGTGGAGGAATTTTGACCCACTCATTTTTGCATAATTGTTGTAATTCAGCCACATTAGAGGGTTTTCAAACATAAACCACATTTTTAAGGTCATGTCACAGCATCTCAATTGGATTCAGGTCAGGACTTTGACTAAGCCACTCCAAAGTCTTTGTTTTGTTTTTCTTCAGCCATTCAGAAGTGTACAGTATACAGCTTATAGGGTTAAATGCTACTAAATAGATGTTACTGTTAGTTAAAAGGCTGTTTAATCTGCATAAATAAAACTCTTAATTAGTAATTAATTAGTAGTATTTTCCAAACTGCTGATCTACTGGGATTTTCACACACAACCATCTCTAGGGTTTACAGAGAATGGTCTGAAATAGAGAAAATATCAATGAGGGCAGCTCTCTGGGTAAATATGCCTTGTTGATGCCAGAGGTCAGAGGAGAATGAACTCAAATAACCTCCTGCATGGCAGTTCCAACCTCAGCATCCTTCTATGATTATACTCACAATCTCTCCTCTGTCCAAACCACCTCAATCTCTCTGACTTTATCTCCAAAACATCTAACATGGGTTGTCCCTCTGATGAACTCATTCTTGATCCTATCCATCCTCGTCACTCCCAAAGAGAACCTCAACATCTTCATCTCTGCTACCTCCAACCGTCTTTTCTTCAGTCCCACTGTCTCTACCCTCTCTGTAGAGCATCACGTGTCTCACCACTGTCCTGTACACCTTTCCTTTCATTCTTACCGATACTCTTATCACACAACACACCTGACATTTTTCTCCACCTGTTCCAACCTGCCTGTACCCGCCTCTTCACCTCCTTCCCACACTCTCCGTTGCTCTGGACTCTTGACCCCAAGTACTTAAAGTATGCGCCAAAATATACAGTACTGAAACTCACGCGTCCCAGACATTCGCATTTGTGTTTGTTGACGAGGCATAGCATCGGACAAACGAATCCGGAATCAGTCGTGAATGGGGTTTAAAAAAAGTGACAGAACACATTCCTTCCCAGATCTACTTCCTGATGTCTGCTTGTGGGGGACGATAAAGGACAACGTGTTCAACTGTGAAGATCCGCCAAAGAACCGTTCCTGCATTACACCAGCAAATCGTCTCCTTTATTCCGGGAATCTGGTGTGAGAATCTGCACACACACTTCTAAACACTTACATTGTGCATACCGCGGTAAATCAACACGCTAATAATGTGTATGTTGGTTTCTTTCAGGAGAAATACACTCACAGATGACAACAAGGTGATATTGTTCATCTGACCTCACTCCAAGCCACTTCCACATGTTTGGGGCATTAAAGGAGTTCCTGGGAGGCCGGAGTTTCAGACATGAAGCAGGCAGTCTGATCGTGGCTCCGGTGTACTGAGGAAAAAACCTTCTACCTTGACGGTATCTAGGTACTGGTGTAACACTGGGATACGTGCATAAGTTTTTACTCTCATAACTGTGTTCTGTTATTCTGCACAATCAACCCAAAAGTCCCAGTTTGACCTGAACACCATTTATAAATAAGACTCCACTAGACAGCATGCATTCAAACACAGGATCTTATTTTCATGTTTTTGAGTTTATACCAAAACTAGTCTTTAATCTTAAAGCGAGTTGTTCTTACAGCAGTTCCCACAGCGCTGTGACCTGTCTGTCCACCACCTGTCTCTCCTTCACAGGGTCGCCGTCCAACTGCTGAAGATCGCTCTCGCCGAACAGCGAGCCCAGCCCCATCAGCTGTTTGTTCCTGCATCACAGCACATTCAATATAAATAATGGACGAGAGTCATACAACATACAGCTTTTAAATAGATTTCAAAGTATTTCACACTTTGTGCATTTAATCACCATTTCAACTTAAAAGGCTTCCACAAAAACAGAGAAAGATTAGCAAATATATTAATTTAGCATTATTGAGACACTCAGTCCAGCTGAGGGGGTCAGGTCATGTGACACAGCTGTGTTAAGAGTGTGTGTGTGTGTGTGTGTGTGTGTGTGTGTGTGTGTGTGTGTGTGTGTGTGTGTACCTGTAGTCCTGTATTTGGTCCTGGATCTCTGGAAGCACCTGCTGCTGAAGCTCGGACAGCGGACCTCTGATGTCCTCCTGAGCGTGGAGACGACTCTCTGCACACAAAAACAACAGAGCTCCATATCGACGAAACCTGAAACCTGATGGTGTCACATCCGGGGGGTTAAAACTTGTACCCATTGTTTCTCTGCATATCCCGGCTCAGGGGCCGGGGTCAGTCAGAGCGTAGTGTCAACCGTGATACAGAACCCCTGACGCAACGCTGGCGGGTCGGTGGAGCTGAGGTTTGACCCGCCGACCTTCTGATCAGTAACCCAAAGCCTTAACCCCAAGAAATACCGCTACAGAGCTTTGTTTTTAAAAAACTAAAACTTCCTTGTTTAAATTGAAGATAATTAGCGATATTAGGCATCTTGGCCGCGTTGTATGAAAGAACAAATATTCCTCACTAAGTCTAATCTCTTCTAGAGAAAGACAACACTCAAAGATTTGATCTGAAAACAGATCAGAAAGGTTTTGATCAGAACTGTTTGAGCTCCCACTGAGCATCGGCGCAGGGCAGGTAAACAAGTCAAATCGGCTTATTCTGTGATCTGATCCTGCCTGTCAAAAAAGTTTACTCCATAGATGACAGCAAATAATAAAGATTGGGGGGTATAAATACAAATAGAGTAAAAAACTATTTAAAGAAAAAATTCCTCCCTAATTTAGTCCTATCCAATTCCTCCCCGTCACTAGGGGGCTCCACATTAAGGCTACTACTACCACTCAGTCAAGAGGGCCGAAGATTATCACGTGTTTCCTCCGAACCACGTGACGCCAGCCGAACGCATATTTTCGAACTGCTCGCTCACGCACCATTGGGGGCGGAGTAACACACTCGGAGGACAGCACTATCCGTGATTAATGTGGGAGCACTAAGTACCCCTCACCCCTCCCCTCTGAGAGAGCTCGGCCAATCAGCTCTCTCTAGACCTCCGGCTGCGAGAGGTCACAGCATCACCCGGGAATCGAACTCGCGATCTCCGGATGATAGGGCGAGCACTTTACCACTGCGCCACTCATAGGCAGAATCTGAATATTTTTTATTTCCCATCCCTAGTGAATAACGTTTTTAAACGTTTAAAGAGCCTGATAAAATACATTGATTAAAAAATATAAATAAACTAGAGATCAGCGGAGTGAGCAGATGATGAAGCTTGTGTTTAAACACAGTGAGCTTGTTTTATCTCAGGTAAGAGATGAGCAAGAACTGCTTTCTTATGTAACGTTGTGATTATCTACAGTGTGACAGTAATGACTAATGCTGTAAAGATGAGCGATGCTCGGATCAACTCTTTTACCTTTGCAGGTAATGAGATTTTAAACTGTTAGAATTTTACATATGACCGAACAATACAATACTGAATAAATGAAAAATATTATATATATATATATATTTTTTTTTTTTTATGTGAAGCTTTTTTCCAGTCCACTACATGTCCAGGAATAAAGCTGGAATCACCTGTGCTTACCTATATCTGTCAGATACTCATCTCTGGCTTTAATCTTCAGAGGCTGAGGAGAGAGACAGACAGAGAAAGAGAGAGAGACAGAAAGAGGGAGAGAGAGAGGGAGAGAGAGAGAGAGGATTAACAGATCAATAAGACGAGTGAATATCTGAAATCCAACACGTCACCGTCTCCACACTGTCTCTCTGTGTTAATCGATGCAACGCTGTTCTGCGCTACAAGTCTTTATTTTTCCAATTCCTTGATCCTCTCCGACTTGTGCTTCTTCTAATACATTAGCGTTTCTATAGTAACGGACCATTCACCGATACAGCATGTCTACTGTATATAATCCAAGTCCGATAATAAGCAAATATCGATATCTCATTTCTCTGTAAGGAAAGTCGATGAGGTCGGCGTCCTCGGTGTCAGTGTCATGATTACAAGAAATCCTTCAGGATGTTCTGCTTTTCATTAAAGTTGCGATGTTGTTAGAAACATCAAGTGAGAGAGAGAGAGAGAGAGAGAGAGAGAGTAAAAAAAAAACTACAGGAAAGTGTGTTTATAGCATGTAATGATTTATGGTTCATGATTAACGAGAGTCGTTCAATCAAATCTCTGTGTGAGAAATATCTCTAATAAATATTTAATAAATCTCTAATCAACATCAGGGTGGTAACAGTAACTATGATTTCTCCTTATATATAACTCTATATGGATGAGGTCATCACTTAATTCACAATGATACGTGAAATACATTATGGTCTGTGTTAATATGGCGCTGTGGTAACTAATGCAGTGTTGTGAGAGGAAGAGAGAGAGTGTGTGAGTGTGTGTATGTGTGTGTACACTCACAGCATCAGGGTCCAGGAATTGCGAGCAGATCTGAGGTGCGATGGCACGGGCGTCTTTAGGACTCGAACCGAGGTAAGCCTCCACAGAGAGGTAGAAGAGCTACAGCACACACACACACACACACACACGTTTGACATCATCAGTTCAACAAAAACTACCCTTGATGTTCATATGTTAGCATACACATTTGGCTAATACTTTGATACCTGGATGACATTTGTTAAATACAGTGCTGTGAAAAAGTATTTCCCTGAACTTTTTGCCCCCTTCCTTCTTTTTGCCATATGTGTCACACTTAAATGATTTAGATAATCAAACTAATTTTAATATTACGCAAAAAATAACACAGTTAATGCAGTGTTTAAATGATGATTTTGTTTATTAAGGGTAAAAAAATAAATAAATAAAGCTGTCCAAACCTGCCTGACCCTGTGTGGAAAAAGTAATTTATCATAATTGTTGGAACAATGAATTCTGTGCTCAAAAAGGAAATCCTTCTCATCCTGAACTGATTTCCGGCCATCAGTTCATGACCTCAAGCTCAAGTGCTTTCGGGTTATGCAGCAGAACACTGATCTACAACAAACCACCTCTGACTGGCTCAAAAAACAAAACACAACAACAACAAAATAAAGATTTGAGTGACTTGGTCAAAGTCTGGACTTATTGAGGTTGAGATCCTTAATTCAATTCAATTTTATTTTTAACAATTGATCTTCCAATTGAAAAATATATATCTTGGCAATATTTCTGAGGTGAAAGAATGCTATCCTGGTAATATTATCTACATGAGCTTCAAATGAAAGGCTGG
>JAOVVB010000046.1:5744418-5765453 GCA_028570985.1 Heterobranchus longifilis
GAAATCATGCAATTGTTCATGGGGCTGTCCGGTACATATAACACATGTCATTTGGCAAAGAAAAAGGGGATGTTAAATCGCACAAGAAAAAAGTGACGAAGAGAGGGAGAGACAGAGAGACCTCATCAGAAAGCTATATTCAGCTCTCCCTAATACTTGGTAGTTGACACATTCCTGGGCTACAAAAAGAGACAGAACTCCAACTAAGTGCAAAACAATTTTATGAGTTGGCTGTAGAAGTAGTAACATGGCCTTAACAATTGCCAGATAATTTATTAAGCATAATTGGGTCTGAGGGCGGCACAGTGGTGTAGTGGTTAGCACTGTCACCTTGCACCTCCAGGGTCTGGGTTTGATTCCCGGACGGGCTCGATTCCCGTCTCTGTGTGCATGGAGTTTACATGTTCTCCCCATTCTTGGTGGGTTTCCTCCGGGTACTCCGGTTTCCCTGCCACAGTCCAGAGATATGCAGGTTAGGCTAATTGGGGCTCCCAAATTGCCTGTTGTGTGTGTGTATGTTGTGTGCTTCAGGTCCCCGCAACACTGAAAGCTTAGATCTTTTACAAATTGATTGTTAGCAAGACTTTATGCAATCAGAATGTATGCAAGTGATTTATATAGTAAATTTTTATCCTACAAGCACAATATAGAGTATGGACATTCAATGCCCCTTTAACCACCACTGGTTAAAGGGGCATTGAATGTCTGTACTTTATATTGTGCTTGTAGGATGAAAATGGGTACAGGGCCCTTTAAGAGATGCTTGATGATGTCATCACATGTGCGTGTGACTCTGTGCACATGAGAATGGGGGGAAAAAGCATATGAGAATGGAAATCAGGAAGTTAATGTGGTGAGAGGTTTCACCTGTAGTGTTTTCCAGGTAAAAGATCATCCAATGTAATCCATTTTTAAAGTAAATCAAAATGTTTGGAAAGGATTGCGAGTTTCTTGTAATTGTGTTTCTTTATTATGCTGATGTATTTTTGCAGTCATTTGTGCAGATGAAAGATTGATATGTACCACTGTTATCATAGTGTGAGCTAACATCTGGTCTCTGATTCCTATTACCTTTCAAATGCTTTAAATATGCGATTGGTGTTTATTTCTCTAAAAGAGTTCAGAAACATTAATTTTGAAGTTGTGTGTTGATATTCATGTAGAGCGTGCAAACTATACAAGTTTTCCTGGTGTGGTTGGCCTATCGGAGTGTGTATAGCACTTAAGACCGAGGTTGGAAAGTAAGTGAACTGCACAATAGAATCTTAGGGGTGTCATTTACTGTTTTTGGTTTTTGCCAGTGATGTAGTTAATGCCAAGGGCATGTTATATGTTCTTTTTCTTTTAGAATTGCCACTGCCATATTTACTTTACTGGCTGTTTTTATTATTATACTGCACACCATAAATAGATTCTGTACATTTGTTTATTTTCTTGGATTATTGATATTTTTTGTGTTAATGTATTTAATACTATCTTTGTGTTAATATTTGGTCTATTTCTGGGAAAAGATTGGCTTTTAAATTTAGTTTTATGTAACCCCTTATGTAATCTTTCACATAGAGATTAACAGTAAATATTTATTGTTAATTGGAATAAAACAACCTCCAGTTGAATTTGTTGGTCTTCTGCGCATTACTCCAACGGCCACATGTAAACAAAAATTTGTGTTATGTTGACGTGTAATGCTCCTAGTTTTTGTTAAAGAACCATAATGGGCAGCTCCTAAAGCGAAGATGTAACCCAAGATCTGTACATGGGACTGTACCTTTCCCTGAACCTAATTATTAAGAATATTTGATTGCCCCATTCCCTTGAGCCAAATAGGTCCTGACAATGTATGTTTTCTGCTTAAAGCCAGGTGATTAGACTGGAGCTACCATCTTCAATGTTTATGGCAGCTCCAGTCTAGTCACCTGGCTTTAAGCAGAAAACAATGGTTTGAGTAACAAGCAGAGTTGCGTATACTGCGTTACTGTAATCTAAGTACTATTCATAATAACGCAGTAATGTAACGCATTACATTTTAAATGCATGTAATTTAATTACAGTTACCAATGTCAATAACATTACATTACTATCGTTACAAATGTAGTGGTTAAAAATGAATCAAAATGCATTAAAAATCACGTTTTGCGCGGCAGCATCAGTTAACTAGCATGCGCTATAGATTTTCTTTACATTTGATGTAACAGGTTCGCTCTTTTCGCATGGGTGCGTTACAGGCGTGAGGTCTTATGGGAGAAGGGGTAATTTTATTTAGATGAAACGGGGAAGGAGAAGGGTTAAAGGAGGGAGGAAGGGGGGAAAGGGAAGGATTTTTAATGCGGAGAAAGCCCGAGATCCATTAACATTAATTGTTGCCAGCCAGCCCGACCTGGCGGCCTCGCCCCTTCATGCACCTGCAGAAGGGAGGATGCCCAAGTAGGGAACCTACGGAGTGAGTGAGGAGTGACAACAGGTTGAGGCGCATGTGCATCACAGGCGCACGCCGTGACAGTTATTTTCAAAGTAACGAAATTAGTAATCTGATTACTTTTTACCCAACACTTGTAACAAGGTATAACATCTCTCATGTTCAGGGGAATAGAATGCTGGAGGCAGGCATGAGGTGAAACACCGACACACACACACAAATGTATGTGCACACGAATTTGCACATGCTTTCTCTGCTCTGGGTGTGGGTCTTGTCTCTAGCTTCTATGCACCCCCCTGTCTCCTGTCAACACAAAAAGAACACAAATACATTTAAATTGTGATTTAGACAAATGGATTATAAATTACAGGTTAATTGCTGGTTTTACCTGTTCCTCTCTGTCAGCAGGCAACACGCAACCACGCCCCCACTACGACATATTCCACCCAACTGACTCAGACTTGGCAGCAATCTGGCCAACTGCATACTGTTCACCCAAGCCCACCCTGGCCCCGGCATGAAAAGAAATACAACACAGCCATGTTTGCCCCAGCCTGTGGATCATCTCAAACTTGAATGGCTGAAGTTTAACATACCAGAAAGTTGGCATCGTTCATGCATTGGAGCCATTGGAGTGGGGCATGTTCTAACAGAGGGAGAAAGGGTAAGCCAGTAGGTAGTACCTGAGAGAAACTATCACAACTGAGGATTGCCAGCAACTCATTCTTAGTGGTGCTGTACATGATCTCTCTCATGTACACCACTTGGACATCATCCCCCTCCACCGCCCGTGACAAAATGGAACCCAGCCCTCTTTCCATTCTGCAAAGCCAAAGCAAAGCTGTTCGCATGTCTCTGTCCATTGGACTGGGTCTGGTGCCCCCTTTTGGTAAGGTCTGACAGTGACCTGTTGATGCATGAAAAATTAGAATCAAATCTCATATAATAGCCATATAGCCCCAGGAACTGCCTCACCCTCAGGCAGGCCACAATTGCTAGTGGAATCCCACATGGAAACCCAGATACTGTATTTTCACTCACCCAATCATTGTTGTAGATGGTGTTTAACCTACAGAGGCAGCAATATATGCAGTGTACAGCTGGAGGATTCTGTCCATCAGATGCTGATGTCTTGGAGAGATGTTGCAGTATCAGCAATGAAACCAAATGGAAATGTCAGAAATATGTGCAATCCAAATAGTGTCCAAAAGGCAGGTTTTTTTTAATGGAACATTGAAGTAGGGGGAATATGCCAATATCCCTTACTGGAATTCAGTAGTGGCACCAGTTTGCAAATGATGCTTACTCTGTCCCTGCTGCAAGTAGGTTGCACTTCGACAGATAGCTAAACAGGATGAAGGCCAAAGAAAAAGTCTAAACTGAAAGAGTTCTTTTCTGTTTTTCTTACCACTTCCTCTTCAAAACCACCTCAATCTGGCGCCTCTGACTTTATCTCCAAAACTTCTAACATGGGTTGTCCCTCTGATGAACTCATTCTTGATCCTATCTATCCTTGTCACTCACAAAGAGAACCTTAACATCTTCATCTCTGCTACCTCCAACTCTGCCTCCTGTCTTTTCTTTAGTTCCAGTTTTTCAAAGCCGTAGAGCATCGCTGGTCTGACCACTGTCTTGTACACCTTTCCTTTCATTCTTGCTGATACTTTTTTATCACACAACACACCTGATACTTTTCTCCACCAGTTTCAACCTGTCTGTACACACCTCATCACCTCCTTTCCACACTTTCCTTTGCTCTGGATCGTTGACCGTAAGTACTTAAAGTCCTGCACCTTCTTTACCTCTGCTCCCTGTAGCCTAATCCATTCCACTTAGGTTCCTCTCATTCACACATATGTATTCTGTCTTGCTACGGCTAACCTTCATTCCTCTGCTTTCCAGAGCGTACCTCCACCTCTCTAGATTTTCCTTCACCTGTTCCCTGCTCTCGCTACAAAGCACAATGTCATCTGCAAACATCATTGTCCATGAAGACTCCTGTCCAACCTCATCTGTCATCCTGTTTATCACCATAGCAAACAAGAAGGGGCTTAGAGCCAATCCTTGATGCAGACCCACCTCCACCTTAAACTCTTCTGTCACACCTACAGTGCATCTCACCACTGTCTTTCAGCTCTTATACATGTCCTGCACCACTCTAACATGCTTCTCTGCCACTCCTAACTTTCTCTGAATCTACAAAGACACAATGCAACTCCCTATTACCTTCTCGGTACTTCTCCATCAACATCCTTAAAGCAAATACTGCATCTGTTGTACTCTTTCTAGGCATGAAACTATATTGCTGCTCACAAATGCTTACCTCTGCCCTTAACCTAGCTTCCACTACTCTTTCCCAAAGCGTCACTGAATGGCTCATCAGCTTTATTCCTCTGTAGTTGCCACAGCTCTGCACATCTCTCTTTTTCTTAAAGATCAGCACTAATACACTTCTCATCCTTTCCTCTGGGATCCTCTCACTCTCCAAAATCTTGTTAAACAGACTAATCAGAAACTCTACTGCAACCTCTCCTGAGCTCTTCCATACTTCCACAGGTTTGTCATCAGGACCAACTTCCTTTCCACTTTTCATCCTCTTTACCGCCCTCCTTAACGCCAAGATTTTTGCTACTTCCTGCTCCACAAGTCACCTCTTCTACTCTTCGTTCTCTCTCATTTTATTCATTTATCAACTTTTCAAAGTACTCCTTCCATCACCCTCCTGGCACCTGTCAGTACATTTCCGTCCCTATCTTTAACCACTCTAACATGCTGCACATCTTTCCCATCTCTATCTCTTTGCCTTGCCAACCTGTATAGATCCACCTCTCCCTCCTTACTGTCCAAACTAGCGTACAAGTCCTCATATGCCTCATATGCATCTCCCTGTCTACTCTCTTTAGTCCTCACAGTGTCCCACTTCTTCTTAGCTAGCCTCTTTCTTTGTATACACTCCTGGAATTCCTCGTTTCACCACCAAGTCTCCTTGTCCACTTTTCCCTTTCTTGATGATACACCAAGTATCCTCCTACCCGTCTCCCTGATCACCTTAGCCGTAGTTGTCCAGTCAATTGTCCTCCTGACAACCCAGAGCCTGTCTCCTCCCTGAAAACTGCACAACATTCTTCCTTTTTCAACTTCCACCACTTTGTCCTCTGCTCTGCCTTTGTCCTCTTCACCTTCCTCACCACCAGTGTCATTTTACACACCACCATCCTGTGTTGTCTGGCTACAATCTCCCCCACTAATACTTTGCAGTCACTGATCTCCTTCAGATTACAATGCCGACACAAGATGTATCCACCTGAGTGCTCCTGCCCCCCGCTCTTATATATCACCCTATGTTCCTGCCTCTTCTGGAGGAAAGTATTCACTACTGCCATTTCCATCCTCTTTGCAAGGTCCACCACCATCTGTCCTTCTACTTTTCTGTCCTGAAGACCAAACCTGCCCATCACATTCTCATCACCTCTGTACCCTTCCCCAACATGTCCATTAAAATCTGCACCAATCACCAATCTCTCACCTCTGGGGATGCTCTGCATCACTTCATCTAACTCACTTCAGAATTTCTCTTCTAACTCTTCTAACTCGCATCCTACCTGTGGGGCATAAGCACTAACAACATTGCACATCACACCCATCAATTTCCAGCTTCAGACTCATCAACCTATGTGATACTCTTTTCACCAGAACATTCCTTACAAACTCCTCTTTCAGGATAACTCCTACTTTTCTTTACCTTTCCACACCATGGTAAAACAACTTTAACCCTGCTCCTAAGCTTCTAGCATTGCCATCTTTCCACTTGGTTTCCTGGACACACAGTATTTCCACCTTCCTTCTCTGCATGATCAACCAACTCTCTTGCCTTCCCTGTCATAGTCCCAACATTCAAAGTCCTTACTGTCACTCTAAACTCTTGCCTTTCCTCTTCTCTTTCTGCCTATGAACACACCTTCCTCCTTTCCTTCTACGACAAACAGTAGTCCAATTTCCACCAGCACCCTGTAGGTCAACAGCACCAGGGGTCCTGTTAAGTCCTGTTAATGATTCAGATCATTTGATTTGGCTAATGTTTTACGTCAGATGCCCTTCCTGCCACAACCCTCTGCATTTATCCAGACTTGGGACTGGCACAAGAAGACACTGGATTGTGCCCCCCGTGGTTGCATTCTTTATCGGTATGACTGAATGTCTGAATGTCATACTAATAAAAGCTCTAAATGTCACTGTTTAGGAATAGATTATTTTGTTATTATTAAAGATCCTATATTTTACTATTTCAAGTTAACGATTTAGCACAAGCCTCAGAGATAAGATAAGATAAGATAAGATAAACCTTTATTGCCCCGTCAACAGGGAAATTCCCAAAGTAACAGCAGCAAGTGAAAAAATATTATATACATAAAATTTTTACACTATAGACAACAGATACACTTTAGACAATGGATAAAAAACCATTAACAGTTTTACACATTGCGTGTGTGGAAAAAAGATGAACAATAATGCATTTATTTATAATTTATACTCCTGTTATTTCACTCCTCTTTCAAACCTGCCATTTTAGTGTTTATGTAAATGAGCTATTCCTGAGCCACACCCCTGATGGATGGTGTATTATGGGATGGTGTATCTCCTTATAAGAGATTACATTAAATGACAAATGTCATGGGCTTGTTTCAATTCTCCCCAAAAAGGACAAAAAGCAGACTGGAGACCCATCTGAAAGTCTAAAAATGACTTAGGGCCCTACTTAAGACCTACAGTAAGCGATGTCCTCTAAACTCAGATTTCTCTCTCTCTCTCTCTCTCTCTCTCTCTACTTCACTCATGGAGTTCCACTCTGCAACACACCTGATCTGACATATGGAGAGCTTTATATTTAGCGCATGAGCTGCTTCAGATGTGTCACGTGTTTGGTAAAGCTATAATCAGATACAGAGAGGCAGATCAGTCAGGTGAGGAGTAGAGATTAATGGTTTAGGAATGAATGGTTTATTTCTATTCTTTATTATGAGACCACACTTTGACATGATAAGATAATGACATGGTGTGTACCGTAGAAGAGGAGTGAATGTTAGTAAGGTCATGTTTATGGCAACATATGAGCCAAAGATTAGATTTACACCAGATCCTGAACCCTGAATATAAAATGGTTTATTAATGGAAATAGTTTTTCATATCATGTAGAAGGTTTATATACATTCAAACAGCAAGACATGAAAGATTTAAAGATTAAAATGAACCATTGTTAAGTTGCCGTGGTGTGAGAGAAATGTTTGCTGTAATAGGAAAATAATCAATTTCATAGTTGATGTCATAGTGTCCCCTCTTTTAATTATTTGTGCATGTGTGTGTGTGTGTGTGTGTGTGTGTGTGTGTGTAAAACATATTTAATATGATCTGATTGTAGTGGGTCTCGGTATTAGGCAAATACAACCTCAGAAGAAGAACATGTAACTTTCTTACTGTGCCATTATTTATTTAACAAAAATGAGGCCAACAAAATATAACAAGTGTAGATCAACCTTTAGCAGTGTTAACTTTAAGTAAATTACCAAAAAAATTTAAGTTTGCTTTTAAGTTAAATTAAGTAAAGTACTTAAGTAAAAGTAAATTAAGTAAATTTCCTATATGATTTTATTAGTCTTTCACATCATTGGGGAGAAAGTTTGGTCCATTCTTCTTTGCAACATTGCTTTAGTTCAATTCGCTAATGCACAGCTCTCTTAAGGTCCTGCCACAACATTTTAACTGTTTAAAGTCTGGTTATTGAAAGACTAGGCCATTCCAAAACCTTAATTATTTTATTTTTCAGCCATTCTGATGTAGATTTACTGGTGTGTGTCGGATCATTGTCCTGTTGCATGATCCAATTTCGACCATGTTTTAGCTGTTGGACAAATGTCCTCACATTCTCCTCTAGAAAACACTGGTACAGTATACAGAAGACTTCATGTCAGACACTCAATAACTGGTGAGCAGCTGAAAAAAAACAAGCCAGAATCAGCACTCCTCCAAGGCCCTGCTTGACAGTGGGTATGATGTGTTTCTGCTAAAATGCTGTTTGGTTTTTGGCAAATCATGACACTGGGCATTAAGGCCATACTTTGGTCTCATTGTTCCAGAAGTCTTGCAGTTTGTAAAGATACAGTTTTATGAACCTCAGTCATACCTCTGTGTTCTGTTTAGATGGAAGAGGTTTCTCCTGGCACACCTTCCAAGCAATTCAGTCTTCAGTTCAGTCTTCTTCTAATTGTGCTGTCATGCACTCAGTGAATCCTGTAGATTCTCTTGGTTTTTTTTTCTCTGAGCATTGCACGGTCTGATCTTGGGGTGAATGTCCTGGGACGTCCACTCCTGGGAAGACTGACAGCTTGAATCTTTAATGCTTTTGACTTATGAATAATCTTTCACACTGTATAATGTTCAATTTGTTTGGAGATGGATTTATAACACTTTCCAGATTGATGTGCAGCAACATTTGCTTCTCTAAGGCCATTGTTTTAACACACATCTGAATACTCCAAACCAGCAAACTGCCTAAACCTCTGCTTTTATAGACATCTACACACCTGCTGATGATCAATTAATCAAGGTAGTTAAAAGGTACTTAGTATTGCCCAAATGTCTTTTCTTTTTGACTTCATTTTTGTTAAATAAATAATGGCATGGTCCAAAAAAAGTTATATGCTGTTGCTCGTCTGAGATTTACTTTGCCTAATACTAAGACCCACTAAAATCCGACGTTTTTTATTTACTCAGCAAAAAAAAAAAAAAAAAATCAACAACATAAAATTAAAAGAGGGGTACTTACTTTCACACAAAACTGTAGTAAACACAACAATGGGGTAAAACATTTTCCTTTTACGACTCCCATTCTGTAAAGAATTTCATTAATGTTTATTTGTAGCACAGCTTCATTCATCCATCTATAAATCGTCTCCATTTACTGCCGCTCTCAGTTTAATTGGAACGTCAATACGGGCCGTAAAACCCAACATTGTGGCCACGTCTGCTAATTGTAGCTCGATACACCTGGAATAAACTTCTCTCGTCACACTGAGTACAGTATTATACATTTAATCATAAGCCTATCTGTGCGCGACTGTAAATGTTTATCTATTCTCTTCTGCCTTTTGTTAAATCTCTTGTTGTTTTTTTTAACTGTTATAAAGATCTCATCAGACTTCAGACTCCAAAGCTAATAAGTGAAAACGTGTCAGTGAAGTTTTGCCAAAAAGATGAGGTATACTGTATATTTTACCGAATATCTGAACTGAAACAGCAGAGTTACTGCATCACCCCAGCAATTACACCGTACTTTGATGTTATTGATCTGCTGTCAGATTTTTCTCTTTTTTTTCTTAACTCGAGAGCGAACGCTATTTTTTTATCAGGAGAAAAATTTCATACAGCCGTGCAAAACGGTCGCACATATTCACAAAGTCTATGAAGGTGTGTAAAGTACACTATAGGGCCAAAAGTATGTGGACACTACAGTATGTGGATTTATTCACCTTTGCTGTTATACTAAAGCTTTAATCTTTTACTAGATTTCCACACTCGAGTTCCGTCGCTTCAACCTTAACACCCCATGACTTCATGAAAGGAAAACGTAATGCTACAGCATACAAACACAGTCTATACGAGGACTTCTCAAAGTCCAGATCGCACGGCAAGTCGACCCGGGCCCGGTATACAATGATACAATGTAATAAAGTGTATGTTTCCTGCTTTGAAATAAAAACATTGTAACCATATTACTAAATTGCTAGCTAACAGCTAACAGGCTTTCGCTTTCTGTCCTGCGTGCACGGAAAAATGAGACTTCGGCATTTTCGGTCAGTGTACATTACATCATGTCCTCTATGCAGCGAGGATGTTTCTATACAAATGTGCAAAGAGAAGGTCAATGTCTCCGTCCAGCGACCACACCTTTTTTGGCCTACTGTAGATTTGCAAAGATGCACAACAAGCAATACAGAGCAACATCAGTTCAACCTACGTGCATTTTCCATGCAGGTTGTCATGCAGCATTAATTAGAAACGGCAGGGAGCGGCCCCGGGAGCACAAACCCGCGAAAACTTTGGAAAGAAGGAGAAAGCAGTGCGGCTGGGATTTTTTCACACTTTTTAAATGCAACATGTGAACAGAACTTTAGGGAATTATGTAGCTTTTACTTCAAAATCAGCTTGATATTACAGTACAGTTTCTTTTCTGGTTTGTTTAATTGGTTTATTCAGGCATCAAAACAAATACACTTTGCTCATTTAGTTTGTTTCGGCATGAAAATCAATAAACTAAGATCATTCTCTTGTAGTTAAAATTTCTCCTAAAACTCCAGTAAACTTTGTAATGCTAAGAGTTGTAGCTGTAGCTGTTCAGGTTCACAAGCAACAATTTGCAGGAAGCCGGTGCCATTACTTTTGCGTATTTTGAATCTTTCTGACACTTTAAAGTTAGAGTTGCTTTGGTTTGAGTATCTGATTTCCGTCATGCGCTGGCGTTTTTTTTTCTCTGGATTTGAATGTTTTTTGTCTCAGACCTTCTTAAACATGAATGTTTTTAATTATAAGCTCAATAAAAGTCTGAAGAACTACTGTACATACAGTACTGCTGTGATGTGATAGTCAGGGGTGCACATACTTTTGGTGATACATTATAAACTGATGTACACGCTGCTACAAATACTGTGGGAGTGTACTGTATCTGGGGAACAGGGTGTAACAGGGTGCTGAAGCTGTGTGTGTGTGTGTGTGTGTGTGTGTGTGTATAACTGAGGATGTAAAAAAAAAGGATCAGTTCTGTGCTGAACTACTTTATCCTGTCAGTCATATTGTAGGTATACGGTAGACACGCCCTTCTTGTCTATTTGCAGCTCAGAAATGCAAGCGGGCAGAAATTCGGGGCTAAAAAAAGTACAGTCTGCTGCAGGTAGAGAAAACTGCAGAGCTGTTGTTGTTTTACTAAGATGGAGGAACCTACTGACTGTGAGGGAGATCGAAGGCTGCCGTTGTACTGTACTGTATATCCTGATATTAAATCCCAATCAAAAATGTAAAAAAAAATCCTGTCGTGTTTGAGGCTTGGTTTTGCTTTAGTTTGTGGATGATTAAGTAGAATCTTTTATTTATTCGTCACACATCCTCTACATCACAGCAGAGAAGCTCACACATTTTCTCACACATCCGAGCTGGTAAGGAAGCTGGATTCAGATCACAGGAAGGGTTACGATCATCGCTCAACCCTGCAACAGAGGCAGCTCGGCATTGCTCGGGCTCCAACCCCTGACCTTAACCTAGATCTTTAACCGTTAAACCACCAGCGCAGTATTCCTACTAAACCCTGCCATGTCTGTAGCCTGACCCCCGGCTATAAACTCTTACAGTAAGTATGATTTATAGACTTGCCCTAACAACACACACTCACACTCTCTCTCTCTCTCGTGTCCTGTCTCATTCAGTACAATAACAGTACTAACAAGAATCCACCTTAATGCCGACTAAACACAAGATCCGGTTTATTCTTACAACAACTTCCAGCCGCTATGATGGATTGTTCCATGTACGACCAAATACTGTTTTTGTTGTTGTTTCTTTTCAGGCTAAAACTCTATAAATGGAGTCTCGTGTCAGGAAGCAAGAGCAGCAGAGTATACACAGACACCCTAAGGAGACAGTCAGAGATTAGACACTGCTGTAAGACTGAAGAGTTGCTCACTGCTCACTGGGATGAGGAAAGCACTCAGCAGATGGAGACTTAACCACACACACACAGACACACACACATATGAACGCACAAACTGCTGCCAGATCCCTCTCTGACACTCATATCCTGCGGCTTGCTGTCTGAGATGTGTCTGCTGTCTTCGAGTGCCAACTCAGGACCTGCCACCAGACTGGATCAGGCTCCACTAATACCAGTCCAGCCCAGTGTGTAAATGTGTGTACATTCTTTAAGACTTTTTGGCTCACTTAGATTTATTTCGGTTTTTATTTATTGGGTTTGGTTCTTACAAGCCACCAGGAGGACATGATGAGAACGGAGAACATTTCAACACGCTAGATCATTTCAACGTTAGAGACTAAGTGTAATCACAGCAACTAGACTTAATTACACCTACTGTACCACACGGTGCTTACTGCTTAGCTTACCAGACAAAGTCATTTGGCCCAAAGACAGAACAATTGTCCTTAAAATATGGTGGCTGTGCTAATTGATTAAATATTCCATATACAAATGAAACGATCGCTCTTGTATCACATACATTGTAGCACCTTTAACTGTTCTACATTTAATTCATTTTAGCCTTGTTTTCTTAAAGGTAATAATACAATACAATACAATACAATACAATACAATACAATACAATGGCATTCAAGTTAAACCAGGACTTTTGACTTTCCCTTTATTTCTCTACACAATCCCCAGCTTCATTAATGCACTTATCCCAGTGTTTCATCAGTGCTTGGACACCATCAAGGTAGAAAGATTTATCAATAAACAGACTATGTGTCTGATTCATGCCTGAAACACTGGCCTCCCAAGAACTCCTTTAAGGTGGAAATGGTTTGGAGCGAGGTCAGGACTGTACTTGGGACTCCCAGCCAGGGTTCTGTAACGCACAAGTGATATTGGTGAACGATTGTGTGTACAGTTTACACAGACAGATGCGTCTCGTTGACAAAGTTGATTTTCAAAGATGAGACCTTCCACCTGCTGAATGTTCACGACTGCTGTAGGCTCCGAGCCACCTCAGCCAGGATCGTCATTCACGGACGTATGACCTCCTTTGAAACATTTCCATTAATGCCGTAATGTGCTTGAAGTCTTCTGTAAGTGTCAATCACTTTCACTCGTTCATTCACCAGAAATGTCATCACAAAAATGTCAAAAAGTCCCGGTTTGACTTGAACACCAATCGCACACACAACCAGCTCATGTTAACATGAAACTGCAAAGAATCATAAACTCTGCCTTGTCGCTAAACCCGCAGTAAGTAAAAAAACAAAACACAGATTTACAGTATGTATAGGATCCACTGTACACATCACTGTAAATGAGCTGTTGCTATAGAAACATTAACGTAGAACGAGAACGAGCGCATTAATATCAACCTGTGATTTAGAAAATGTATCATGATCATCTGACCAATCACAATAGAGACTTCAAGAGTAAACTAAAATAACTGATGACTTGTAGCTCCACATCACCTTATCCACCAGAGTTTACTGTTGCAGTGCATTATGGGTAATTCACTCCAATAAATATCGCAATTGTTTTGGAGAATTGATTAAAAACTGCCCTGAGCTGCCACCTCAAACATTGTACATGTGTGGAGTGAATTAACCTGAAGAAGAGCTCTGCTTTTGCCATTACCATGGAGCTGTATTGTTTTTCACACCTCATCCATTACAGTTAGAGAGGACTACAGGGATATTTGTCAGGGATCAGCGTGAGGTTAAGTGGCTTGTTTAAGCCCAAAGTGGCTGCTGCTATCAGCTGGGATCAAACCCATGACCCCATCTGAGTGATGGCCAAACGCACAGATCACTGAGCTTCCATTACCGCCCAGTGCAGGGGGAGTTCCTGAGGCGTTAGCCAATTTAGTGTGAGCTATACAATTGGATGTAATGTTAAGATAGTTACAGGAGGATAAATCTAAAACAAAAATGCTGCAGTCTGCCAGTTTACAGGTTATGGAGAGACGTTTTATGTGCAAGTATTCTTCTTTCCAGAATCACTGACATTAGGTTGTACATGTATTGATTTGCGTGTTAATATTGTTAACATAATGGACACTTAATGGTTAAAAAGAGATTTTTTTTTTAAAAGTACAACTGAACTGTAAATTACAAGTGAAAGTCTAACACTTTCTTCATCCAAACAAAGAATACATCTAGAAACCTCAATCTCAGTAAAACTTCATCAGCATTCGCTTTAAAAAAAAAAAGGGTTATGTTCTTTCCTTGTCTTTAGCCAATCCAAAGTGATCCAAAGTCTTACACACTAAACATTTAGACAAATTAGGCAAAGTTTTAAACATAAGACGTTAAGACAGAAGTTCATCCAAAGTCTTAACTTAAAGATTAAAGATTATGTAAAGACTTAAATATAAAAAAAGACAGGAGTTCAACCAAATTCTTTAAAACAAGTAATTTAGACAGTTCATCCAAAGTCTTAAACATGAGACATTAAGATTGGAGTTCATTCAATACAAAGTAATTGAAACAGAAGTTCATCCAAAGTCTTTAAAAGAAGACAATGAGTCAGAAGTTTAAGCAAAACAATCTTTAATGTAAAACATTAAGACTGAAGTTCATCTCAAGTCTCAAACATGAGACATTGAGACCGAAGTCTGTCCAAAGTCTTAAATACACGACATTAAGACAGAAGTTTGTTTAATGCCTTAAAAATCAAACATAAAGACAGAAGTTTATTCAAAGTCTTAAATATGAGACATTAAGATGGAAGTTTCTCTAAAGACTCAACTATAAGTCTTCAAAAGTTTGAAACAAAATATATTAACATGAACATATTAAGATACATGTGCCTCCAGAGTCTGAAACACAAGATATCAAGACAGGAGTTCATTCAATGTCTTAAATATGGGATTTTAAGATAAAGGTATTCAGTTCCCATATATGAAGGTTCTGCTACAAATTCATTCCTGACAAAGTTATCACCATATTTTTGCAAGTAATGATACAGTATATCGGACAAAGGAAAAATCCTACTGTATATTCCTTGATGTTATCTAAACTTTTAAACTTAAACTTATTCATAGACATATCTTTTAATTTCTGGCTTATTTTTTATTATTCTGTTGACAGATAATTTTGTTTCTTCACAAAAATAAATTGTAGAAATATTCTACCTTGCAGGGTCTACCTTGTAGGACCATTTTTAGTTTCTTATAAGTAGAAATATTTGTTAAAATTATCTATAGTCAATATATTTTACTTTTAAAGATACCGATTTTTTCATGGACTGATGATTAGAGTAAATTTAGTCTGGTTTATAGTGACACTGAGCATAGGACCCGACACAATTTATAAAAATTTGTTACAATTTTACCCCAATCTAAATAATGTATTGTACCGGCATGCACATCAACAAAAACAGCAGTATCAATGATGAAAGGTCCAATTTCTTGGAGCAGGTTGCAGGGTTTTCATGGCTTGAGTATTATCACATAAATCTGTGCCACTTATACTCACACATATCTTTGTAGAAAGACTTAGTTTAAGTGTAAAATTTGAATGTAAATAATAAGTTACAATTTAGTGTAGATTATAAAAAAAAAAACGGCCCATGACTAATACTTGAGGTACACCTTGTACTACATCAATGCCTTGTGTTCTTTCCAAAGTGAATAAAGGTCTTTAGCAGTGATGCCAATCAGGAGATAGAGTGAGTGTGAGTGTGTGTGTGTGTGTGTGTGTGTGTGTGTGTGTGTGAGTGTGTGTGTGTGTGTGTGTGTGTGTGTGTGTGTAAGGGAGAGAGAGAGAGACAAAGATCCAGGGTTAACAGGGTTAAACACAGCACTCGAGTCCAAGAGGAGAAGAATACCACTCGCTGCACTCAGACAAGACGAGATCCTCGAGGACACAGAAACCAGGTGTCTCTGCGTTGCGCAGTGAACCAACCCAGATTGAAACAGTTTGAAAAGATTGTTATTGATTAAGAAACACTGCACTTGAGAGGCTGCAACCTTTTCAAGCAATTTGGCCGTGAAGGGAAAGTAAGGCACGAGTCGATTGTGTAGGAAGATTGATGTATGGAGGAGAGAGCACAATTTCTCATGAACTTTGAGCTTCAGTCTGCACTTATGCACTAAAACGACCAATATGCAAGAGTTTAGAAAACTTCAATAACATTAAAATTTATCACACTTCTGTTTAGACACATGATAGACACAATCTATAAAAGGTGAAAGAGAGTGGAGTGGCCCTGGCATAAATAAGATTGATTGATTGATTGATTGATTGATTGATATGTAAACTCTACCACTAGGCCACTAAAAGTCATTTTTCATACAGATTACATCTTAATTTAACATATACAGTTCCGTAGCCTCAGCTACTTCACTCAAGCTTATACCTGTTAACCCCAATTAAGTGCTTAAACAAGGTAATGGTCTTTCTAAAGAATCATGTCTCTTCCTAAGCAAGGAAAAAATAGTTACAGTTATACAACAAAATCAGTTATTAGATTTGCTTTTAATAATCATTTCAAAAAGAACTTAAAGATACAATGTACTTACAGTAGATAGATATTTACTTTATTGATGCTGAAGGAAATTTCTAAGCAATTGCAGAAAAATGTATTATTACATCAGATTCTAAAGGAGATAATAAGATTATTATTATTATTATTATTATTTGAAGAACCCAGATAAGCTGTTCTGCTCTGTCCATTGACCTTTATGAAGTGATGATTCGATAAATAAAAGTATATTTCTTTCATGGGTGCGGAGGCATGTTTTTGTAGGGGTGATTGGACAAAAATATGATAGAAGTCTGGTTTTATTTTAGAGCTTAGTTAGACGGTGTTGGACCTTGCAGTTTTTGTAGCAAATTAATTATGGTAAACTAAAATAACATTACATTAATAATGAACATATTTGTATTTAATCATCCTAGCAAGTACATTTTATTATTATTATTATTATTATTATTATTATTATTATTATTATTATTTTATAGTTTCAGTTTATAAGCAAAATTAGCCACTGAAGCTGTCTTGGCTGATTGGCTACATCTGGGTTAAATGCAGACCTTGTAAATTTTTTTTTTTTTTCCTTTTAATCGATCCACTCCATTAAAAGGAGCAGGGACAGAACCAGAAGCAAGTGACATGTTAATGAGGTGACAGATGGGTGAGTGAAATACACGAGGTAAGAACAGGAACAAGCTGGCAGGAAGATGAATTAGATTTGGCTATAAGCTCACACATGAAAGCTGGCTCGGTGGAAGACGGGGCTTTGACAGTGGACTTTAGAGAGATAGCATTATGACCAAGTGCTGGTAATAAATTGTGCTGAATTTATCTTAAGAGAAGCATCACGGACATGTTTCAGGTGAGAAGAGGATTAGGAAGCATGTTTTTATTATAAGGTGTGGTTTGGAGCTTCATCCACCAACATCGACTCAGAGTCTCAGGACTCGGAGGTCTAAATGGCTCTATTGTCAACACAAAATTTATTGATGTCTTTTGGGTCATGGAATACACATCTCAGCCAATCACATGTCCCTTGGCACATGCAGTTATATAGGGCAACTTACATTTTATCTCATTATACATTCGAGCAGTTGTAGGTTAAGGGCCATCCTCAAGGGCCCAAGAGTGGCAACTGGGTGGTGCTGGGGTTTGAACCTAGGAGTAGTGTTGGATCAGTAGTCCAACACCTTAACACACTGAGCCACCTCTTGCTCTGTTAATTTTAATTAAACTTCCACTTTCCCTCCTAAACCTGAGACACCAGTACAAATTTCACTGCAACCCCAAGTCCATGCAGGAGAAAACAAGAGCAGGAACCAAACAATCAACACAACAGTGCTCTGAAATACACTGATTAGCAGGACTTTATCACAAGACAAAGAAACAATAAGGAATAAATAGGCTAATTAAACAAGAAAGCAGGTGAACACAATGGAGTAATAAATCAGTGAAGGCACGAGGCAGAGACAGAACCACGACCAAAACAAAGTCACATGGAGAACTGGAAATAATAAGCAGCACTTTCTGCACTGAGAACCTCGAGTCCTACTGAAAGAGGGGAATTTGTCAAACCTGTCATATATGACCTCTCATTAAACGTGTGCGGAGACAAAAAGAAATATAAAGCTTGGAAGGAAGTAGCAGAGATCATGAGGCCTACACAGTTAGCCTGCACTGCTAACTGCAAATGAAACCTAGCATGTAACACATTTTCTGATTAGTTTATAACTGACATACCACATATTTTATTTAAACTGCTTTTCCATCATCACTAAGAATTTTTTTTTTTTTAATTCTAATTTCTTTGGTGCAATAAACAGACCCTAGGAGAGGCCTCTTCCAAATGGTTGAGATGTCACTTCATGGTAAAACTATCAATATAATTACAAATAAAAGTCACATATACTGCTAATTTTTTGAGTTGTGCACACATTTTTGGACTTTAGATCATATTTATTTCTCATGGTATGCTATGAAGCAATTTTAGCACATGCTACTTAAATGTCGTCATATTGTGGATTTTTAAAATATTTTTATGTATAACATACCTCAACCGAGTGGTAGAGATGGCTCGGTCAGGTTGTTTGACCCATTTTTCAATAAGATTTAGTGACTCAAAATGTGCTTTGCCAAACATTTAGCAGAATTTAGCTGATCCTTTGTCTTATACAGTACTGGACTGGGCTGACAGTGACCACGTTTTCAGTGGATGAAGGCCATCTATAAAATTCTATTACATAATAACATGAATAATAATGACAATGATAACACACTCAGTAGTAATCTGTTTAAGGTGTAAGTGTGATTGCTACTTATTTTCCATCTGCTCTACTTTTCATGGATGCACTTCCTTTCAAGCTTTGCTATTAAAAAAGCACAGGCTTTTCAGCGAGCTGTGTTCACATGCATACCAATTAGCAAATTGCTCTGTGGCACAAACACTCTAATGAGAGTAATTCAGAGGGCCCGAGTGCAGATTTTTATATTATTGACACATTAAGTGGTCATAACAAATCATTTAGAATCGTTACATGAGTCATTGCGTCGTTGAGTCGCATTTATTACTTGTCCTCTGGGCCAAGAACTGAATAAACGATCACCTAAATGGTCGCATTTCACTAAAATAGATGCACTCATAAATGCCCAGCCTGCGTGCGCAGAAAAGCGTGTAAAACTTTGCATTCCGCTTCATAAACCAGGGTTCACTATTTTTTTTCTGTTTGTTCAAACCTTTAGACATCTACAAAGCATAAATGTGTTCAAAATCACAAAAATGGATGAGTGCGGCGTGGCTCCTGCTGGAACACTCAGAGAATTTAACATAAATCACTCAAGCGGCAGCTGGACACTGAGACTATTACAGGAAGCAGGAAGCTGGGAGCCTGAGAGGCCATCCCAAAAGAAGCAAGGGCATGTCGTTTTTTTTTTCCAAAGCATTTCTAATGTATGAATATTTCCTTCTAGAAATGCACATGATTTTTTTCGCTTTATTCCACAGACATACTTTCTTCCATTCACCTACATATAGTCTACCACTGATGATGCACCGATGCTGATACTGCTACTGATCCGATACCAATGAAAACATCAAAGGAGGTGTAACCAGATAAAACATGATATGCAAATGTAACTTTTTTCGTTCTTTTTAGACATTTAGATGCGTCTACAGTGTGTGTACAAAAAAAAAGTGATGGAAAAAAAATTTCCTGTTTGTGATTGTGATGCACTGAAGCAAGTGCTTCGGACTTCGGTTCTATGTTCTGAAACACAAGTATTTGTGTCAGGATGTACTGTACAGTTTGCAGGTACAGTAAATCGAGGTAAATCCACAACACCTTGTGCTGAATTTTAAAGCCCATGCTTGCTTGCATGTTCATCTATTAATTGTTATGTTTAATATGCTAAATTTAACATGGTTCTTCTTTATCTCAGCGTGGAACCCTGAATGAATTCAGAATACACCACAGAGGTGAGAAAATCTGTTAGTACAGTCTCCTGTGTATTGAATAATTTAGATGTATTTCTTACAAATTGGTGCCATGACTCGGATGGCACATTAACTCCTCGCTGTTGATTTATTTAGAAACTCGAATAAGTTTATTTTATACTGCAAGGGCATTTTGTTTTACTGTTACCTCACCCTCCGCGATACAGTAATTTGTCAAAGAGGACTAACTACTAGACCACAACACTAGTTAAGGGGGGGGGGGGGGGGTCTGAGCAGGAAGACTTTGTTATGAATTAAAAACTAGAGCAGTTGACATAAATAAAGCTAAATAAAATGTCCAATCAAACATACTCTGTAGTATAATTAATATTATACAACATTTTCTATGAGTGGTGATATAGAGCATAACAGCACCGGGACATTTAACTATAAGTATCAGATGTTCTAATAACCATTAACGACACTAACTGTGGGTCTCAACGTGGGTGAGAGTACAGTAGGTCTGTACGGTCCGCAGTACTGAGGAGAGAGAAGCTGCCTGACAAAACCCTCATTCACAACCAGTCACAGAAGCACCTTCAGCAAGGACACAACTTAACCAACACTTTGTCTCCTTAGTAATTACTGAACAATCATTCAGAATCACCTTTGAACCGTCTAGTGTTCATTTTGTCAGCTATTTTCAATTTTCGTCTTAGTCTTAGTCCCGGGATAAATGTCCCTGTTAGATTTTATCCTATTTAGTCAATCTTATCCTATTTTTGTTTAGTCAAGTTTTAGTCGAATAAAAGACTGAACATTTTATTCTAGTTTTCGTCAGAGGAATCCTTAAGTATTTTTTAATAATTTTTTAATAAAGTCTACTATTATTTAATAAAAACATAACACTTTAGCAATAAGATTATTATTAGTTAACCCAGTATGGACTGTGTTTTGAAACT
>JAOVVB010000046.1:5765553-5785375 GCA_028570985.1 Heterobranchus longifilis
ACACACTTGGACTGTTGTAGCTCCAATAGGTCACA
Source organism: Heterobranchus longifilis (assembly GCA_028570985.1). NCBI lineage: Eukaryota > Metazoa > Chordata > Actinopteri > Siluriformes > Clariidae > Heterobranchus > Heterobranchus longifilis. Next base: position 5,765,589 of record JAOVVB010000046.1, read on the forward strand.
ATTATTTGCTAACCTATTAGATTAATGTTTCATTATAAAATAAAATAAAATATAACATAATCAACATGTGGTAACATAATTACCACAAAGAGGCTGTAAAACTGGGTGATTTTTATTGTATGTAGCGTCTCTTCAGGTTTGTGGTTGAAGAGCGATTCCCAGCGATTGTGTTCCCCCACTGTTTCCCCTCCGGTATTACGACACATCAGCTTTTTTTCTCCAGTTCAATATGAAGATATATCGTCCAAATATCATCTCTTCTCTTTGGTCTGAGTAATACTGCGGGTGTAATACTGAGGTTGTAACATCCCGTCACTGCGTGCGTTAACTACTCCTGATACGCCACACGCCGTGACCTGGGAAACACCGCTGCTCGCGCGCGCCATAATGAATGAACACCGTACTGTATCTCAGAGGATAGTGACAAATATTAAATGTGGATGAAAATAAAAACAGATGTTTTATTGTTTTTTATTTTTTAAACCACATTTTAGTCTCGTCTTTTTTTGGTCAACAATATTGCATGCTGATTTCGTCACTGTTACTGTTTATTGATATCAGTGACGTCTCATCATCGTCTCGTCTTAGTCACGGGAAAAAAAGTGTTAAAAATTTGCACTAGAACCGTCCATGTTGTTTTGTTCAAGGCTAAGGTGAGCTACGAAGCTAAATAGCTTCTAACACAAGTCTGAATCCCAGATCCATCTCTAACCCCTGATCAACATTACTTAGTGTGTGGAACAAGGGATTGAACACCCTACATAGTGCACGAGCTTCCCATTTAGTGCTATTTGGGATTCAACCCGGAGCCTGGAAGTTACAGGTGCATCTCAATGAATTAGAATATCATTTCTCAAAGTTTTTCAGAAATTTTATTCAAAAAAGTGAAACTCATACATTATATAGATTCATTATAGACTGACACAGACTATATATTTCAAGTGTATTTTTTATTTTTATTTTGATTGATTATGGCTTACAACTAATTAAAACCTAAAATTCAGTATCTCAGAAAATTAGAATATTACTTAAGACCAATAAAAAAAATAAAACATTTTAAATGTTGGACTACTGAAAAGTATGAACATGTACAGCACTCAGTACTTGACTGGGGCTCCCTTTTCATGAATTACTGCAGCAATGTGGCGTGGTGTAGAGGAGATCAGTCTGTGGCACTGCTGACATGTTATGGAAGCCCAGGTTGCTATTGATATTGGCCTTCAGCTCTTTGCATTATTGGGTCTGGTGTCTCACATCTTCCTCATCACGTTACCCCAAAGATTCTATATGAGGTTTAGGTCGGGTGAGTTTGCTGGTCCATCAAGCACAGGCATACCATAGTCCCTAAACCAGATAATTGTACTTTAGGCAGTGTGGGCAGGTGCCAAGTCCTGCTGAAAAATTAAATCAGCATCTCCATAAAGCTGGTCAGCAGAGGGAACCATGAAGATCCCTAAAACATCAGGGTAGACTGTTGTGACAGACCAGTCCTTTTTGTCCTTAGCACAGATGACTCTGACATTGTGAAACGAGGCTCATTCAAGAATTTGGGGGAGATTCACTAGGAGAGGCCTACAGCTAGAGTCGGTGCCTCAAGAGCCACCACGAACAGACATATCCAGGACATGGGTTTATAGGAACACGAACAGACATATCCAGGACATAGTTTAATAGTTTATTTCTTTAAATTTTGATTATTATGAATTACAGTAAATGAAGACCCAAAATTTAGTATCTCAGAAAATTTGAATATCGGACAGTTGTAGCCCATGTCCTGGATATGTCTGTTTGTGGTAGCTCTTGAAGCACTGACTCCAGCTTCTGTCCTCCACTCCTGTTGAATCTCCCCTAAATTCTTGAATGGGCTTCAATTCATAGTCCTCTCAAAGCTGCGGTTATCCCTGTTGCTTCTGCACCTTTTTCTACCACATTAATTCCTTCCATTTAACTTTCCATTAATGTGCTTGGATACAGCACTCTGCCAGCTTCTTTAGCAATGACCTTTTGTGGCCCACTGAACCAGACTGAGAGACCATTTAAAGGCTCAGGTGTTTTAAGTTAATTAGTTGATTAGTCTCCAATATTGAACTTTTTCAGAATATTCTAATTTTCCGAGATCCTATATTTTGGATCTTCATTTCCTGTAGTCCATAATCTTTAAAATTAAAAGAAATAAACTACTGAGATATATCTGCCTGTGTATAATGAATCTATATGAGTTTCACTTTTTGAATTGAATTACTGAAATGAATAAACTTTTAAATTATATTCTAATTTATTGAGATACACCTGTAGCTGATATTCTAAAGCAGGTTAAGTGGAAATATAAAGTAAATCTGGTAAGTTTCTCAGGACTGTCCACCATTTCCATGGTTTATTCTCCTCACCTTTTGGCTACAGAGTACCATTAAGAATTTTAAACTACTTTCATGTGTTAAATTAAACTAACTGTCAGTCGCCAGCTCCACCAGTTGCAGAAGGATATGTGTTGGTCAGAGCAATTGGTAATAAATGGTGTTAGAGGAACTGTTGTATAAAAGCAATATCATATATATATATATATATATATATATATATATATATATATATGTATATATATAGTCATGTTCCAAAAGTGGAACCTCACTTTATATTTTCCTATTAATTCAAAAGCCCTTGCAAAGTGTCTTACCGTAATGTATATTATATGTATTTTAAAAAATATCTTTTTTGTTGTTTAACAAAAAACCTTGATCACGCTAAAGGGGTCAGAGCAGAAAAAAAGATAAAATGATTAAAGATCCCCCCCAGCAATGAAGACAAGAAGGAAGCGTGGAATAAAAACAAGCAATATAACTTTAATGTGTAATATCTACATATGTACAGTATAACACAGCAGTACTTCAGGATTGCACAGGCCACTGTAGCTCACATACATATACAACGCACACACACACACACACACACACACACACACACACACACAAACACAGATCTTTGGCTTCGGTGAACAACAGACAAAAGTACCAAAGGAATGTTCAAGGTCTCTTATAGCCTTTTAGAACTTTCCGATGCTGTTAGTGGTTCTCACAGGTTGGTTTGAAAGGTTATAAATGTATACAAGGAAATATAAAAGATATATAGATATATGAGTCATTGAACACAGGAATGACTATATAACGTTTATCTATTTAACTGTTTCAGACAAAAGTGTGCTACTGAATGGTAAGAGGATTTCATCAGTCTCTACTATAACCATCACACAATGAGAAGGTCACAAACGTATAGAGAGAGAGAGAGAGAGAGAGAGATCCATGTGTGAAATGACAGACCGACACACAGAAGTATGGAACTCTGGGTAGATACAGTATGAGCTCTTATCACAGTTCATCAGAGGGGTAGCTGAACGGAAGCTTAGCACAGCGCAGATTATTATATACAGTATGTGGAAAATAACATTTTTGTGCTACACGTTTATAAAAGACAACAAACGCATCATCACTGCGGTTACTCCGTATTTAACGAACGCCTCTCTCTTAGCTCGCTTAGTGATGTTTTTATTGCCCGTGTGAGTCAGGATCTCTTTCTGATTGCAAGTCAGTTGGCTGAACTCTCTCAGCTCAGGGTTTGGAGGTGATGGCAGATGAGGTAACACAGCTATTTACTGCAGAAGGAGAAACCTTCAGAGTTTAGAGTTCTGATGTGTTCTGCAAAGTTCTAATACTGTATGACTCAGTGTGCTGGAGTGTCTAAGTGTCCGGGCTTGTTTGGAGACTTTAGAATAAGGTGATGTCTCTGAAATCTTTATGAATGGGTGGGTTATCTGGGATGTTCCTGAATACACAAGACGTTATAGAGGTTCTAAAATTGGATGTGTTCTGTGTTGTGCTCTACAAGCTTCCACAAGTTTGTTCAACCATTAATGCTTGGTATGGGTTCAGCGTTCTACAACGTTATAGAACACATTTGGTTTTGTAGCATCTTCTGGGTCGAGTTTACACTGTTCTAAGGTGGGTCAGTGTTGAGGAATTTCCAATATCTAGGATCAGGACCTAGGATCAGGATTCTATCTAATGAATCAGGTCCAGATTGAGCTGGGCATCCCAACTGTTCTAGAATGAGCCTGTGTTATTAAGGTTCTAGTATGGGTTGGTGTTCTGGTACACTGAAGATCAATGTGATGTTTTTTACTTTAGCGATGGTTGGAGCAGACAAGGATGGCTGTTCTAGACATTTTTTAAGGGTTTCCTTAGCAGATATATTTCAGGATAGGTTTGTGATATGTAATGTCCTAGGATATATATCCAGTATTCTGGAAAGTTCTAGAATAGGTAGATCATTAAGGATGTTCTAGCATGACTGGGTCAGTTACTTTAGATGCTCTATGTGTCTGTATTACAGAGGTTCTAGAATGGCTTGATTATCTGGGATGCTCTATCCTGAGTCTGTATAATGTAGGTTCTAGAATGGCTTAGTCATCTGGAATGCTCTATTATGAGCCTGTATTATAGAGGTTCTAGAATGGCTCGGCTATCCATCTCTATCCTGAGTCTGTGTTATGAAGGTTCTAGAATGCCTTGGTCATCTGGGATGCTTGTTCCTGAGTCTGTGTTATGAAGGTTCTAGAATGGCTTAATTATTTGGAATGTTCTAGCATGAATCTGTTATGTTGAGGTTCCAGAATGGGACCAGTCTGCATTTTAGGATTTCTAGAATAGGTTGGTTATCTGTGGTGATGATAGACGTTCTAGCCTGAGTATGTCTTATTTGGGTTCTAGAATGCGTCAGAGGGCATTCTGGGAGTCGGTATTATAGATATTCTAGCATGAGTTTGTATTATACAGGTTCCAGAATGGATTATATAATTTTTTGGGCTGGAAAAGGATTATAGAATGTTTTAGGTATGGATTAAGACTGTCCTTCAATAGTCCGGAATCTCTTTTATACTGTACTAGAATGCATTTGTATTATGTTATGTATGATATCTGGAATGTTCTAGCATGAGTCTGTTTTATATAAAGGTTCTAGATGCAACACGAATACTGGTCTAGGGTTAGACGTTCTGAAATAGGACGTGTTCTGGATTGTCCCATGGGTCCATGTGCTACAAGCTTCTAAAAGGTTGCTTAATTGACATTCCTGGGAACGTTCTGTGTTATGGAATGTCTTGGAAAATGTGATCTACTCTTTAGCTTAGACTCTCCTCTCACCATGCCGGTCCCTGTGGACAGAGTTCTGAGAGGTTCTGTGATATCTCTAACTGCTCAGCAGGAGGTTCAAGAGTGAGGTGTGTATTGTAGCGTAATGAGGATTTAGCGTACAAGGCTACGAAAGAGAGCAAGTGCTTTAAAACACTAATCCATTTGTTCTGCTGCCATCTAGTGACAGAACCTCCACACTACAGCCAGGCTCTCTGACCGAACCACTGAACGAATGAGACAGCTTTTTAGATATATGAGCAAATAAATATCAGCAAAACCCCATTTTATGATGCTCTAACATGAATGTGAAAACTAATACCAAAAAAATAATAAAATAAATAAATGAATTTACTCCAAGGCTGTATTTCAGTTTTGGGCTGAAATGGACTGGATGGAGGTTCTGGTGCCTGAAAAGTGGGTCAGATAAGAACAGCGAGTGTGGTTTGTCAATCATTAACCATCAGGATACTGGATTAAATTTGCAGTAGGTGCACTATCTAGAAGTGAGACTCACAGTGTGTGTGTGTGTGTGTGTGTGTGTGTGTGTGTGTATCCGTCTGCTCTCGCTCTCTCTCAAATCAGATAAAAATGTCCTTACAAGATAAGCAGCAACAACAGAGGACGAGAAAACTCTAACATCCACACAATAAAGCCAACTGATTAGTGACAATGTCAAAGATACACACACACACACACACACACACACACACACACACACACACAGTGACATATACATGCCTGTGGGTGTTCTTACATCATTCATAGTAATACACACACACACACACAAGTACACATGCACACAAACACACACAAACAAAAACACCTTCACTGGTGGCTGCTTTGCTGACAGCAGAGGATTCTGGGTAAGCACAGAGTGTCCCTGCTGAGACACTTCAAGACGCCTTTCAGACTCGTTTTCAAAGTGGGACGAGTCCATTGTTCAGTCCGGTTCAGCATGTAAACATTTTTACTTCCTTCTGTTGGTCTGTTTTTCATTCCTCTTCTTCTTCTACATATGTGGAGGGAAACCAGCCCACCTGATCGAACCAAGAGAGAGAAAACAGAGAGAGAGAGAGAGAGACAGAACGACAGGCAAAATGAGACATAGAAAGAGAGAGAGAGAGAGAGACAGAAAGACAGATAGAAAAAGAGACATAGAAAGAGAAACAGAGAGTGACAGAGAGGCATAAAGTGAGACAGTCAGAGAGAGACATAGAAAGAGAGAGATAGAGCGAAACAGGGACAGAGAGAGAGAGAGCGAGAGAGAGAGACTGTGATTATTATTATGATTACATTCACCATCATTATGTTGTCATTCTTACCAAGCACACCTACTCTTAACACATCTACACACACACACACACTCACCCGGCCGTTGACCTCGCCCCTCCACCAGCCGTTAGTCGTGGACTTGCTGTAGATCGTCACTACGTCGCCTTCCTGCAGCGACAGCTCCCTCATGTCCCGAGAACTGAAATCGTACCGAGCGATCGCCACACCGATCACCTTCGGAGTCAGCGCTAAGGACAGAGACACACAGACAGGAGGGACATCAAATGGTAGCAAAATCAAGGGAACAAGTGGTAGAAGACAATGCCATATGAGGATTAGGGGACACAGAAAACTGGGAAGGCACTGGGATGTAGTGAATCCTGGAGTATAGTGGAAAATGAAAGGTAGGGGACATTGAGAAGTTTGAGACACTGTATACTTGTGAGACTAGGAAACACTGGAAAATGAGGGGACACAAAAGAGCACTAAGAATAAGGGAACAGTAAAAAACTATGGGACACCTAAAATTTTGAGACACTAGAAAATAGGAACAAACAAAGATGAGATGTGATATTATGGACTAGTGGACACTGGAGACTATGGAAGACTGAAAACAAGGGGACACTGTTACTGTGAACTAGATACTGTGAGGTAAAGTACATTTAAGGTTAGGGGACACCTGAAACTAAGGAGACACTGGAGATTAGGAGACACTTGAAAATGTGGTGGTGCTGAAGACTGGGGGACACTAGAAACTGAGGAGACACTGGAGATAAGGGAACAATGGGAACTGAGGAGACACTGTTATGTAGGGAACACTGGAAACCGGAGACTATGGGGAAACTGGAGACCAGAATACAGTGGAGGCTAGTGGACACTGAAAACTAGGGAACATTAAAATGTTTAATGAGACTGTGAGACATTGGAACATTTTGACACAATTAAAACTGAGAACAGGAAAAGAAGGGACATTAATTACTAGTGGACACTGTAGACTATGGAACAATGAATACGAAGAGAAAATTACACAAGGGAACACAAAAAATGGTCGAGACACTGGGAACTAGGAAAAGGAAATGTGAAGGGTCACTGCGCTGACACAAAGGACATTCAAGACTAGGAGACAGTGAAAACCGGGCGGACACTGGAGTAGAGTGAACACTGGAAACTAGGGGACATCGAAATAGAAAAATAGAAACGAGGAAACAAGGGCACGTTGTGAAGATTGGGCCTATTACCAAAAGTGGACAGTGAGACACTAGAATCTAGAAGACACTAAAACAAGGCATTTGTGGACAGTGAAACCTGGGGGATGTTGGAAAATAGGGAATATATAACAAAGAGACAGTGTAGACTAGGCGACATTGCAACACTGGAATGCAGTGTACACTGGAATAGGGGACACTTGAATCAAGGGGACATTGCAAATGACATGACCGTGGGATACGGGGGACTAATACTAGGGGAAGTTCAAACTGAGTGGAAACTGAAAACTAGGGTACAATGGAGACAAGTGGACACCTTGTGGACACTTGGAAATAAAACAACTAGGGGACACTGGATACCCTGGAACATTCTGGAAGTTATCCGTCCTGACAACGTCCATGAAAACTTAAGAGTGGATTTTGTGAAATGACTTTTGTAAGGACACGAAGTAGGGCTGCAGCGGTTTGGGACGCGGCCACCACCGAAAAGACAGGAGCACAGATTCACTGGATCATCGCGGATCTGTTTCAGATCACTGACTTCTCCACCTCGGAGTGTATGTGTGGATAACTGCATCTCCCTGCGGAGCTTCTAATCAGTTTAAGTGTGTGTGTGTGTGTGTGTGTGTGTGTGCGCACTGGCCCGCTGCTGTGTTTCCACTCCACTCGAGTGATTCTGGTGAATCTGGGCCGAGTCCAATCAGAGCCGCGGCTGTTTTGATTACGGATTCAGAAGCGCTGAGAGAGCGAGGTACTTTTATTCTGCGGGTTAATCGCATTTCACACTGCGAACCGTTTCTCACTGAGCGCAGGAGGGAGGAGAGAAAGGGAGGAAAACCACACACACACACACACACACACACACGGCCATAACTATTGTATCACAATACTAGAATGCATCATGTCTAATTTCTCCCCTATATTCATTTATTTGTTCAGAAAAAAAAAGGTATTGGCGCCCTATAATTATATAATTGTCGCCCTATACCAGGAGGAGGAGCTTGCGTGTGAGTGTGTGTGTCTAGCAGCCACCCCTTCATTTTCAGCTTTACGTTTTATTAGGGCCCAAGCACTATGACAGGAGCCCGTGACATCATAGCGTGTGAAGGGCCCTATTAACATGTTTAAAGAGTCATGAAAATCAGCACACAGGTTGGAATCTGTTACCATTTGCAAAACGCACCCAATGGAATTTGATATACTCCTCCAAGGAGATTTATTCAACCAAACTGGGCCAGTATAACCTCAAGTTGTTGAGGGTGCACAATCTCGAAGGGATTTTTTTGATAGCTCAAACTGGTTAGCCGTGGCGAGGCCTTAAACTTGTGCCGAAAATTGGCTAATAACTTCCTGAGTGACATCATAAAGTGTGACATCACACTGAGTGACATCATAGTGTGCTGCCTTTTTCCCGAATCCAGAGCTTTTTGGAGGTCTTAACATGCCACTCAAAAAGCCCACAGGTTGTTCGGTGTGGCTGAGCGGCGATGGCGCAGGTGCTTGGGCCCGATCATCGGCACCTTTATTAAGTTTTGTGGATGTGACTTAACATAAATGTGCCACGAACAAATTAATCAGTAAAATTCTGGTAAATTCTCTAAATGAAAAAAAAAAAACACGAGTTGCTGATTGATCAGATCGTGTCCTCCGTTATGAGTCGGAACTCGATTGTTACACATTTCATCACTAAACCGCACACACATGCATAAGCGGCACGCTGGGAGTGTGTACTGACATCAGTTGGATTTGATACTGATATCATGTGTGTTTGCAGAGGAAGGTGTCTTAGAGGACCAGACATGACCAGACAGGCCTGCTGTCATCACAGTCAGGGGCAGACACACACACACACACACACACACACACACACACACTGTAGGACAGAGGGGTGCAGATTGTGGAACAAGAAGCAGATAGAGACAGAAATGAAGCAGTAACACTACCTGACCAGAAGGGGGCGGAGGAGGGGGGCACGAAGCTGCAGCCTGCAGGAGAAACTAAAGAAAGAGTGCACAGCAATGGAGCTGAGAGAGAGAGAGAGACCGAGAAGAGAGACAAAGGCAGAGAGACGGAGAGATGATGAGAAGCAAAATTGAAATGTGAAGCAGTAAAGCAGAAGCAGTGACACGCACACCTCAAAAATAAATAAATAAATAAATAAAAACTTTAATTGTGAGCAAGAATGATTTTTCTGATGAAATTTTATGTTGTGTGTTTTTTTTTTTTGTTAGGTTAAACTTCTACCCGTGTTTTGTTGGCCTATTTTCACCTACATTATCCCCAAATCCCTGCTTCACCTCTACTTAAAGAGAGCGATGCAGCGGAGCTTTAGAGCTGATCGACTTCCATAGCTTTAAAATCCATGCTAACTTGCCGAGCCTCTTTATACAGCTGCATTGCATTGTGGGACTTTGAGTCCAGCGTTTACACCAACATCTATAAATTTTTTGAAACTAACATTACCTTGATATTATTATTATTATTATTATTATTCCGTTTGAGATGTTTGCTATTACACCCCACTGTAACTGTGCTAGCATCACCGACGAGAAGCTTCTAGCAGCTCAATACACACTGCTACACACACTGTCGACTCGACACGACTCGAAATCTGTGTAACCTTCCCGTTGAGGGGATTGTAGGAAGCCTGGAAGCCTGTGACTCAGGACGAATGAATATTTGCAGGGAGAGTATTGAGTAGGAAGAGGTGAAGTTGTGTGTGTGTGAGAGAAGTGTGTGTGTGTGAGAGAAGTGTGTACTCACCGCTGCCTCTGTTCTCCGGCTCTCTGTAGGCAAACTGCAGTGTTGTATCGAGGGTCCTGAAGCCCTCCTTCAGTGAGTGATGCTTATAGTACTCAATCAGCTCCTACACACACACACACAAACAAACACACACATCCAAAAGTATATACAGTGTTCTTTGACTTTATTGTGAAAACCGCTACCCTAAGTATTTCGGTAGTGAGCGAGCCTTTTGGCGTTTGGGACTCGGCCCTTTGATTAGTGTGGAAATAAAAGCAGCTCTCAGCAGCGAGGCCCAGACTTTCAGCTCGGAAACCTAAATATGCACTTAGAGCAAAAAATGAGCAAACTCGATAAGACGGCCTCGTTCGCAATCTAATAATGCTCTTTAAATGGCATTTGTGAAATCGAATCTAAAAGCGCTTTCAGAAGTAAATGACAAAAGCGGCTCGCTCTGCGCATGACATAACCGCGTTAAAAGGACGCCTCTTCAAAGGAAAACGGATGAGGCAATAACAGCGGCATAAAATGTACAATAATACAGACAATATGATAAGAAATTTAATATCTTATTCAATATTCCTGCATTTAGTCTTTACTAGAAGACTTTTATTATTATTACTGTAATTATAATTGTTTTATTTTTTTTCCTTGGGCTTTTTCTCCCCCCCCCCCAAAAAAAAAGTGGCAGCGAGGCTCAAACCCCCACCCTTTGAATCGGCAAATAGGTGCCTCGACTGCCTCAGTCACCACTGTTCTTTTTCTTATTAATTTTAATAACATTATTATCATAATTAGTATAAATCACATACATGTATTAGTTAATGAACTTGCTGTTATAAAAAAAAACATTCAGAAAACCATAAGCACACTGTTAAAAAGACTAGACACTAGGGGGCGATAATCACTCTCTCTTAATGGTGCCCTTGTTTCACAGTTAGTTATTCATAAAAGATTTGTTGAGGCATTACATAACTAGTAGTATTAATAGAGAGATATAGAGAAATAATAAGTTACACTAACTTGTAACTTTCTCATTTCTACTAAGAAATCGCACAAAAAGTGTGTACATTAGTTTTCACTGGTTCTCTATATCACTTATCCTGTATACAGTGTCGCAGGGGGCCCAGAGCCGATCCCTGGGGTACACCCCGGACAGCAGGCCAGTTTATCGCAGGGCACACACATACGCTCACTCACACAAGATGGGGAATTTGGAAATTCCAATTAGCCGAACATGTATATCTTTGGACTGTGGGAGAAAACCGGAATACCCGGAGAAAACTAATTAATAATTAGTGAAATGAAAATGAATAATTATATACTACTAATACTAATACATGTGTAAGTAAACAGTGGTTAGAGTGCTGGAACACGCTTCCAGAGTTAGAGTCAGAGTTTAAGAGGAAGTAATTGTGAAGTGTTTCCTCTCACCATGATGTTGTTGAACTTCCTGTTCTCTGCGATCTGGAAGAAGCTGTCCCTGGTTAAGATCTTGATGTGTTTCACCTCGTTGTTGAACCTGTAATGTCGGAAATCGCATTTTAGATTCAGGCTTATTGTCAGAGCGGGTGTTACACAGCACAGGGAGAAAACAACAAATACACAGTCTGTTAGAATCGAACATAAAGAGAAATAAAAAATAAATCAAACATAAAAAGCAGACATGATATGGAAGAATTTAAAGGAGTAACACACATCACAAAGTACTGTTACTGATATATTGTCCACGCTATATCTTATCGAATATATCTGTTTATTCGAGAACTGAACACTAATAAACACTGTCAGTGAACATTAGGAACTAATTACACTGTACTCACTCACGTATAATGAAATGAAATGTCTCTTAAGGTGCACAAATATAGAATAACAAGTGTAATGGATAAACGTGGAAGTGATGAATAATCTGGAACCTACTACAGAATCAATAAAGTATCTATCTGTCTGTCTGTCTGTCTGTCTGCCTGTCTGTCTGTCTGTCTATCATAAATATAAAAGAGTACAAGTACGATATTATTATTGAACTCAGGTGTTTATGTAGCTGACATATTCCACTTAATATTATACATGTGAATAGTGTGACCAGAGTAGCTTATACTCCTAAACTATAAAATATTTTTATTTATAAATATAAAATGAAAATAAGACTGGGATATTGCACATGGCAGTATGCAGCATCTGTACATTTGTGTGTTGAATAGCTCTTGTGTCTTACATACCAACTTTGTAAATGGGAATAAATACGTGTGTACAGGCCGTAGTACATAATTACAGAACTGGATGCTGCACGTAAAGTAGAAAGCGTTGAGTGTTGACATGTTGTTAGGAATCAGTTGAGAGATCGGTTATACCTCGGTGTTTCTTTATTTAAACAGAACTTTCGCAGCACAGAAAATCCCAACATGACCAGGTTTTTAGGATTGCAAAGTAGGAAAATGAAACGATTCTGACAGCAAATGTGTTTTTCTGGAACTGAAACAGTACTGAAAAAGTGTTGGTTTTTTTTCTTTCGAGGCAGACTCTACACATGCACACACACACACACACACACACACACACACAGCGTTATGCAAACATCATATGACAGAAAAGTCTGGGAAACTGTATTTGTTCAAGAAAGCCTTATGCTTATGTTTTATTAGTAAAACTCCCTCATAGCATCGCCATTGTCGCTCTTCACAAACACACACACACACACACACACACACACACACGTACGTGTACGCACAGCGGCAGTGCACATGATGTTGACTCACTTGATGCTGATGGCGTACTCGTTGCTGTCGTGCCCTCGGTGCCTCACCAGGTACGTGCTGTTCTGCCTGTTCAAAAGCGCCTCCTCCGCCTGCCCTCGCATCATGGCACCTGCAAACCTGCCCAGGGGGTCACACGGGGTCAAAGGTCAGGGTTATGGTTTATGGAATACAAAAAATTAATAAACAAATTAAAATAAATAAAAAAAACACTGTGGCATATATATGTTAAAACCCTGTCTGTTTAGACTCACCAGAGCTGAGAGGTGTAATTGATGGGTCTTGCCTAAAAAAATTAAAATAAAAAAGACAGCATTTAAAAATAAAGATATAAGAGTGTACACTGAAATTCACACACACACATTCTGCATAATGCTATTATATCATTCTGATGATTTAATGGTCTGTAAGCTATATGCTTAGCCCAGTGTTAGTAAAAAAAAAAACAATGAAAAGCTCGCACTCACACATGGGCAAGGCTTCACAGCGTCGCTTGGAAAGAATCCAACCTCTCTCTTCGACAGGACTTTGCCCTGCAACCATGACACCGAGATAATTACATCAAGTTCAGCCGGGTGACTCGTTTTCAATAATTCAGCATGCGTTTACACGGTGCGCTGTTCATTTAGAGCGCGGGAAGTGATGATGCAGAACATTTCTGCACTTAACGGCTCCTTTTTAAGCCGATAGAGTCATTAAACTGTAGCTAGAAGAGATGAACTGTGATGAGGACGGCACTTGTTTACTATTATTCAGTTCAAATCATTAAATAATAATGACCAGATTATTGATGACTGGCATTACGTGAAGGATGCTGTTCAAACTCACAAAGTTTTTTTTCTTTTTCTAATTCTTTATTAAAAAACTAAAGTATTAAATTTACTTTAAATTAAATTCACTCGCTCACTCACTCATCGTCTAAAGCCTGTCCCAGGAGACTTCCCAAAATTATTATTTTTTATTTTATATGCCACATACACAGTCATACACAGTGCGATATGCAGTCAAATGCTTAAACGACCGCCTGTGACCTTAAAAAAAGATCATTAAAAGGAAATAAATATGGAATAAAATAAAAAATAAAATATAGAAAAACTTTAGCTAAGAAAAATATAGCTATAGAAAATAAAAAATTATATAAAATAAAGAAAAACCTATCTGTACAAATATGGAAAGAAATATAGAAAACTTTAGTGTTGAGATGAAGTGGGATTTAAACAGAAAAGTCCAGGGAGTGTGCAAATATGCAGGAATGTGTTTATGTGCAACAAGCAAAAATGAAACCACAAGGCGGGGTACACCCTGACACACGGGATGCCAATGACACGCACATGGTCATTCACACACTGTGGGCAATTTGGGAACGCCAATCAGACTGTGAGAGGAAACCAGAGTACCCAGAGGAAACCCACCAAGCATGGAGAGAAATGCAAACTCCATGAACATAGACCCTGTGGCGGAAATCGAACCCAGACTCTGGAGGTGCAAGGCGACTGTGTTAACCACTCAGCCACCGAACTGCCAAAGACAAATCTATCCTTCTTAATAAAGGTTCTGTTGAGGTTTTGTCAAATTCCCAAGAATGGAGTGACGGATGGAAGACGATGCGGAGACAAGATGACAGATAGTGATGTCGCTATGCTTCGCAGGAAAGAGACACAACAAATTGAATGAAATTTTATCAGGCGCAAAAGTGTAAAAAGTTCAGAACATAAAGGGGACAAAAGGACATTATAGTGCACGTAAGATACAGATATAACAATCAGAACAGTAAACTGAATACTTAAAAAATAATAATAAATATAGCTTGTATAGATTTGCAAAGAAAATGATCGAAAAATGGGCTCATGAATGTCTTATTACCAGAACGATCAATAACAACTGAATAGGCTTAACATTGATGCTAGCAGCGATATGAGCGATGTCATCCATTAATGCAGGACCTCGGATCTTTATTCAGACTGTCCTTCTGGGAGAAGCTAAAAGCTTGTGGAGGTCCAGACGGCCCTCTTCTTCAGACTAACTCGATTTGTTAAGCCATACTTAAGTGCCCGTGGAAACATTTATCATACTGATGTTTTATCTGTCTTCTCCGAAGGGGGCCCTTCTGCTGGCGCTACATTTGGGATAAGCAGGTGAATAAGGTTAAAACTGTTAGTCCACACGGAGCAAGGGGCAAAATAAGGTTAAAGCTACCGATCGCATTTCATGTCTCCTCATGAGAGTAGAATTGTCTTTCCAGGGTCATTAGTGTTATCAGGGCTAACAGGACTATCAGGGTTTACCCTGGACATCAGGTTAGCAAGGTTATCACTCTGGTCTCTGGAGTTATCAGGGAATACCGTGCATATTTGAGCTTTCTGTCTAATAAACATGAACAGACGTACCTGGACTAGACCGTCTAGTCTTGTGAAGTTTATCATAAGACAGATCGTTATCGCATATCTCCTGATAACATTATAATCACAGATCGTCAGGTCGCCAAACATAATTTAAAATACCATTAGTCACCCGGTTACCAGGGTTCCCATGACTGTCAGCAATATCAATGTTATGATTTAAGGATACTTAAACAGAGACGTCTAGCATAAGACGTAACAGAGTTGTCAGCTTGTTTTAAAGCTGTATCAAGGTGTAATGAGCAGTCAGGGCTAACCAAAGTTAATACAGTTAAGCAAATTATTAAGACCTCATAATTACTCTGTCACTGGGAATACTGTATGCTTCCACTCTGTTCAACTGAACTGCATTACTTTATTACTCCCTTCACATTTGCCAGGTTCACCAGGACTTAACATACCAGGGGCTATCAGGGACTATCAGGGACTCAAGTTTAATAAATTTACCCGTAACTCGCCATGGTCAAGTAAACCAGAGCTCCCAAAAGTTACCAAAGATTACCAGGACTTGACAATAGTATCACTCACTCACTCATCTTCTATACCACTTTATCCTGTATTCAGGGTCCCAGGGGCCTGGAGCCTATCCCAGGAGACTTAGGGCACAAAGCAGGGTACACCCTGGACAGGGTCCCACTCCATCGCAGGGCACACACACATTCACACACTCAGGGTAATTTGGGAATGCCAATTAGCCTAACCTGCATACCTTTGGACTGAGGGAGGAAACCGGAATACCCGGAGGAAACCCACCAAGCACGCAGACAACATACAAACTCCGAGCACACAGAGACAGGAATCGAACCTTGACCCTGGAGATGCAAGGCGACAGTGCTAACCACTACACCACCGTGCCGCCCACAATAGTATCAAGTTTACCAAACTATCAGAGTTAGCGAAAGGTTATTACCACAAGGGGTGCAAAATGACTTGGCAAGGGTATCAAATTTATTAAAACAGGGAAAGGGATAGTGGTGGCTTAGTGTGTTAGGGCTCTGAGTTATAGTACAGTATGGATCGGCAGGTCGGCGGTTCGGTCTCCAGCTCCGCCAGGTTGCCGCTGTTGGGCCCTTGAGCAAGGCCCAACATATATATACAACATATAACAACTATATATATATAGTACTATTTAAACACAAAAAATTATTACATGAGTCTTTTTCAATCCTGGAAACTGGAAACTGGCTTTTACATGAACTGGGCAGAAGACTTGGTTTTTGAGGAAGAAATTGCCAATGAACTCCGATCAATGCGCTATAAATATATACTCAATAAAAACACACAGACATAGAGAAGTGTGGTAGTGCGACAGAGAGTGAAATATGTCCCAGAGTAGCCTCGCAATAGCGTCGTCCCTGATGGTATAACGCAAATGAAAAATGTTTGCTCTTCCCAATCGATTCCGCCTGTTTGAGACAAATAACATCGATGTCATGCTATTTCTGGTGAATCACACACTTCAAATCAAATCAACACCCGTATTAGTGCGGCGACTCTCACCAGGCAAGTTTAAGAGCTCCGTCTAGACACACAAAAATAATAATAAAAAAAAACAAAACGTAAGGGGCAAAAAAAAAAAAAACAGGAACAACATCTTTGCTTGTCTTCTTTGCTTTGTCTAGCTTGTCTTCATTCAAAATAACTGCAGGTTTGGCCATTGGCATACCTTATACAGTATACTGGCATCTTCTGGATTGTGTGCAGCTTGCATGCTAATGGCTGAAATCATAATGAAGGAGCTTGAGTTTTTAATCAGTGTGTGTTTGCGTAGTTTGGAGTGTGACAGACTGCAACGTCGTCAGATGCCGCCCTCTGTCAACACTCTGTGCTGTTGATGCAAGCTGTTTGTCTCTCTGGCTCGCTGAGATAGTACACACGCCAGGATACCACCTACTGAGTGTACACACACACACACATGCCTGAGTGTTTTTAATCATGTCATCATACAGGAGGCCTCGGAAGCAAAGAATGATGATGATGTGGACACACCTCGACACGCTTTGATTAGAGAGCTTAAAGCCTGACAAAACATTTAAAACAATGCCATGCTGCTGCTCGCGTGGCACCGTAATGTCGCCGTAGGAATCCAAAACTCAAAAAAAGCCTGGATCATTAGATGCTGTTGTTGTTGGGGTTTATTTTCGCGAAACCACTGAGAGGAACAGGTTGAGGCAGGATTAAATTCAGCGGAAAGGCGAAGTGCAGGTGGATTCATGCTAATCCGTGTGATTGTCCATTTCTATTTCGGGTGAAGAGCCTCCCCGAGTAGGACAACCAGTTTTATAGTCACAAAAGCCCGCATTAATAGGGGATAAGTTACACGCCATTATAACATGGATATGCCCGAGCAGACCACTTAAATAGCAGCACACAGGAGCTATTCATCTATATTTGCTGTCCATAAACCAGCCTATTAAAAGAACTTGTTTCACAGGTTCTCCAGGCGTGCGCTTCAGTAGTAAACATTTAATGCTTGCTTAAGGACCACAAAAGCTGTTATTTGATTACAAGTTCTCTATCATAGCTAGAGAAATATCCAGAACGTTCCAGTTTTTATTTATTTATTTTTTTATCCATCCTTTCCCTACCTCCAGCAGGAACATCTAAAGGTATCTTGCCCCCAACACATTTGGCTGTCTTGCTGCCCCAAGAGGAATCTTGATGCTCGGCAAGATGTGTGTCCCCAGTTTATAGTACACACAGTGTGCAGAGCAATGGCAGTTGGCCAAGTCTTTCTCCCTGGGACTTTGACCATCTTGTCCAATTTGTCTCGCTATTTAAGCATGGCCTGTGGTGGGCAACAAGCTCAATTCACATCTAATAAACCAAAGATAATTTGTCTGTTTTACTGCACTACACACTGTCCAGGCAACACTGGAGGACTTGCAAATCTGGAGGACTTTGTAGCTTTAATAATCCTGGAATACTTAAAAAAAAAAAAAAGTACAGTACTACACTTTTGTCATGTTGTTGCTTGTTACTGACGTGGAAACCTTAGTGGGTACATTTATATACTTTCGGTATACATTAAAAGCATAAAATCGGACCTAAAATACTTCGTACCTTCAATAAGTTTTAAAAGAACATTAAACTTTTTGAGGTGATGGATGAATGCTATCGGAAAGAGGGACTTCTTGAAAGATAACCGTGCCAGTGAAAAGCAATGGCGTAGTGTCATACCTTTCGTTTAACAGCATAAGCATTGTACACTTATGATTGGTGCCTTATAACATAATTTCTGCAAAAATGAACAATATTAGTAAGATCTTTTTTTTTGCTAGATGTACTAATGATTCGTACGGGATGATACTGTACGTCCCCTCTACCTCTGATATAACAAAGAAATTTAAATGCATAATAATCTAATCCAAAAGAACGTGTGTTGAGGTAGCTCACATGCTAGCTAGTATTGCTCTTTTTGCTAACTGGCATTGTTCTATACCCTAAACATTTACATCAGTCTGCGCTACTTTATCAATACTACCTACCTACCTAACTTTAAACGGTAGTAACACTGCCAAAAAATAAAGTACAGTACATTTCGTCAGAGGTAGCAGACTTTGACACACTGGTAGCACATTGTGACATGTTGTTTTTAATGTTATTAGGACATAATCTATATAGTTCTAACACTGGTAGCAAGTTCTGGGTAAACTTTGGGAGGATAGACTGAAAGGTAGGATGACTTTATGGAACAGTCTCTTTTACAGAGTTATTAACTTCATCCAAGTTTGTCAGAATATTTCATTAATGTTTAATAAGGTAAAATAAAAAATCAAGCCAGTTATATATGTTTTTTTATTATAAAGTTTTGTGCATGTTAAGTGTGCTTTTCACTTGTAAGTCCTATTTATTTTTTTTTTCATACCTGCCACCAGGAGCTGTGCAGGTCTGCACGGATCAGCTCGATGATGTCACCCTGCTGGATGTTGAGGGCGGGGCCGCACTGCGGGACGGGATCGCCGCGGTAATTCCTGATAGCCAACATCTTTGGCAAACCTGGTGGGAATATAAGACCATTTTAGAGAATGTAACATGTAAAAGTTGTAGTAATTGGTGGATCCACAGGAAGACAGACAGACAGACAGACAGAAAGTCAGACAGATAGGCAGACAGGCAGAAAGATACAGATGACATACACAGAGCATGCATGCAGAAACACAGAGTTAGATAGACAGGAAGACAGACAGACAGACATGAAGACAAACTGAAAGACAGACTGAATTTGATAGT